>PVKA01051207.1:0-12314 GCA_004027165.1 Ctenomys sociabilis
GACAGAAAGAGACAGGGAGAAAGAGACAGAAACAGAGAGACAGAAAGAGACAATCACAGAGATTCTATCTAAAGATAGAAAATGTGAAACACAAAGTAGTTAAAGATCTCACAATAATCCATGTCAATCACTCATGTTTTCTGATATTTTAAGTCCCTTGTGCCTGTGGATGCGCTAAAGTGATATTCATAATATCTTCAAGTAAAACAGTGCTTATATGTAGTCAAGTACTCTGGAAGTTTAACCATTCTGTGCAAGTTCAGACATGGAATTTGGAAATTTGGAATTCTGAGCTTAAAGCTTATTTCTAAACTAAAATCTAGTTGTAACAATCTCATTAATAAAATATTAAGTTACCATTGCTCTCTCTGTAGTTCTGTCTTCCTCATTTTCAATACGCAGCTGTAATTTGTCCCTGTTTTTTTTCCTCTGGATTTAGGGAATCTAGAACATGCCTGTTGTTGAACAGCTGTTAGAGGGAAGTGGACGGGTCAGAGATGTTACTAGAAGGAGAGAAATTTGACAATAAGACCTAGTATTACAGTAGATAGAAACTCAACAGCTCAATATTCAAAATTCAGTAGCACATTTACTTTTACAAGGAACAGATGGGCAGAAGCAAAAAAAAAAAAAAGGAGAAAACTGACAAAAGAACAATTTCATTATATTTTGCTTTATGTCACCTTAGAAACAGATATATTCCCATGAAACATTACTTAATCTTTAGCAATCAATAGTGCTAAAGTATAAGATTATAATTGTTTGATTTTGCCCTTATAAAGAACTGTTTTTTCTCTTAACTTGGTTTCATGTTTTAAAATATATGCTTTAGTAGCATGAAATAAACCTGGAATAGATGTCTTCTTCTATGATTATTATGTTTCAAGGGTGAGCTACACTAGATATTCATGGCTTATCATTTTAGCAGTCTCAAATAGAGGTCAGAAAAAAATTATTTCCTTCTACAAATCCTTTGTGGTCTTGTTTCATTTTTCCTTCTCTTCTTTAACATAGTTGTACCTATTTAACTAACATTCATGCCTTATTTTTTTTTATCACACTACCTGCTGGAAAAGAAAGGGTAATTTATGCCTACGAGGCAAAAATATCCCATGTGTATTGCAGGAGATGATAGAAATGACAAAAGTTGGAGCCTGTAAAAGCTATTCATTTTAATTTAATGAGGAAAGTATCAGAAATATGGTTTACTGTCTAATTAGCATTTTTTTCTTTAAAACTAAACATTTTACAAATATTAGGTAAGAAATTCGCAAGAGAATTTTGTCAACACTGCAACAAACACAAGCTTGTAGATTAGATGTGTCCACAATAATGGTTTTCTTCTAAAATCTAGGTGGCTTATGTATTGTGTTTGGTGATACTGTGAAGAAAGGAATGATTTCCACATTGTGTATCTTTATATAAATGCCATACATATGGCATTAATAGTATGCATATTCACACTCAAAATTTCACATTTCATTCTCATTATAGTTTTAGTCACTGGCAAACTCAAGAAAGAGTTTTATTTTATGACTATGACTTCAAATGACATGAGAGGACTAATTAAGAATTAGTTAGCTAAAAATACTTCAAACATTACCTTTATACTCTTTTCTTTTAATCTGTACATGGCAGCTTTCAAACACTTGAAAAGGGATTGTAAGTAGGTAGTTCCCTCTCTTGCCAAAATAATCAAGTTTTGTTTGCCAGTTAAAATTTCTTCTGTGCTTTATTTTTTTTTCCAGTAGGAAAAATCTTTTTTTGAAAGAAGTCCCATTCTCATTTGCAGATCACAAACTATTTTCTCTCCTTGTCCATTTTCACATTTGGATAAAACCACTTTGTCTCTGAATGCACACAGGAGCCACCTGGCTCGCTTTCATCCTCAGCCTAATGGGCGAGCAGAATGAGGCTGCCGCAGCTTGAAGCAAATCTAGGAAGGGCTGTTCTGACAATTTCCAACTCCTGAAAATAGCATGCTGCCTTTCTGATATTGCATTCAGTTTATTTACTTTGTTGTGCTGAGGGAAATCATTTTTCCTTCTGTTGCTTTTCTCATGATTTTAAACTTCTTTTACTGTTTGAATGGATTCACTCATTGTTGGATTCCCAACTCCTTCTTAAATTCAACTCCTATTGTGCTAAAATGAGGCTTTTAAATTTTCAAGATCCTACTTATATTTATGTATAATAATTATTAATATGTAATATGTAAATTAAACCATACATAGTTTTGCAACTGAAGAAACACTGGTGACAGCTTTGCAGCTGCCCTTGCATATTCTCTTTAAGGAATTTGAAACAAGGAAATGTCCTCAAAATTTTTTTATAGTCATTCTAATTCCTAGGAGGAAAAAAAAGGAGAGTCAATCAATTTTCTGCATTTGCATCTAATATTTATCTTTTGAGGTAGAAACTTGATATGTCTTGTCAAAATATTTAATATATACTTTGAAAGATTTTTTTTAGGAATTCTGTTTATAGATATCTCATTTGCTTTAGAAATAATTTATAATGACTTAAATAGATATAGTACAATGTGAAGCATTGAATAATTTAAAAAATAAAAGGCACACACATTGAAAAAGACCACATAAATTCAATTATATCATAATAGTACACATTTTGATCAAATTAGTTTACAAATTTAGTACTTAAAGGATACCTACAAATTTTCACAAAGAAATCTCAGAATTAGGTTGTATTATCATCAGACATTTTAAATTGATCATGCTAATTCTGAGATTTCTTTGTGAAAATTTGTAGGTATCCTTTAAGTACTAAATTTGTAAACTAATTTGATCAAAATGTGTACTACTGTGATATAATTGAATTTATGTGGTCTTTTTCAAAATGTCTGATGATAATATAACCAAGTTAGAATCACATCCCTATTGAAATGAACTTTTACTTTAAATTCAGTAAAAGCCCTTGTAAGTGATTAAATAACATTGTCCTTGACTTTGATTCTATTTCCAAGAATGTATATTTAATTTAAATATTTAAACATTTTTATTGTATCATTTAACATCAGCCAGTTAAATATTGAAATATAATAATAGAGATATAGAAAGAAGAATAATGTCAATATTTTCTACTATCATCTAAACTCAAGAACATGTTATAGATGAACCTTCAGTTGTTTCTGACTTCCAAAGGGAGAGAAGATGCAGAATCCTTCTATAGAGTCTGCTATCTCATTCATTAGAAACTCTGCACCAAGGCTGACACTCCCATGACTAATAATTTCTTCTCTCTGTCTCACTTTTCAGAAGCTCTTGTTTAATTTTATTCCTTCAAATTATTATAGTGCTTTACTACAAAATGAACGCCTGAGGAAAACTCAGTAAATGGCTATACTTTTATGCTTACTAGAATAATTCTCTAAATTTATAAATATATAATTAGAAACTGCCCCTTGCCTTTGCTAGGATAATCCTACACAGTTTGTAGTGTATGAAGAATAGTTATGAAGTAATGTGTAGTGCTAAGTTTGAAACAGAGACACAAGTTAAAATGTTCTACCCTAACATGACTGAACTCAGAGCCCTATATATATACTGATTATCTCCAGGAAACATATCCAGTACCTACTTTCAGCAAACAGGATCAATTGTGCTCTGATTTGCCTCCAAATACAATAAAACCACTCACAACAAAAGATCTTCAAAGAGATCTAACTTCAGTCATAGGGTCATGCTTTGACTTATTGTTCTCTAGCCAGGTCTCACACTACAATCATATTAGAAAGGCTCTGGAGCCTACCCCAAGAGCTCTAATTTAATCATCCTGATGTAGGGTGCAATGATTTTCATATTTTTGAAAATCAACCATACTGATTTTAATAAGCTGAGATTCACAATTTTAGAGCAATCAGTTCCAGCTTAACAGAAAATTAAAACAGGTCTAGAGAAAAAGCTCCAGGCCCATAAACAGAATAGATCAATTCATTTTCTTAAAGTTTTCAGATTTATGGCTAAAGATTAATTTACACTAATCTTTTTCCTGAAAGTTTTAAGAGAGAGAGAGAGAGAGGGACATAGCAGACAGAGAAAGACACATAGACAGAGAAACAGAAACAGAGACAGAGACAAAGAGACACATACACATGCAGAGAGACAGAGAGAGAGAGAGAGAGAGAGAGAGAGAGAGAGAGAGAGAGAGAGAGAAAAGAGATCTAGCTATGAAAATGGAGAGATAAATTTTCTTCTAACATCAGAGCAGTAAGGACAATAACATAGTAATAAAGAAACTGAATATATGAAGACTAACGCATAAAAATCAAAGAAACAAAACCCTACAGTTTCACAAAACAGCATTATCACTTAGTTGCTAATACAGAAAAGTATAAGAACTGGACTTAGTCTGCACACGTGTATGCCTTTGTCGTTTACCCAAGAGTCATCTTCCAAACATCTGAAGTCAAAATTTCTGCATCCAAGGAAATAAAAGAAAGGTGGTTTTGGGAATGGAGAAGTGTGCTGATGTTCTGTTTCAGCTTATTGTATTCATTTAGAATTTATTGTTGTATCAGCCAAATAAAAAGGATTTGCAAAGTAAGGGATCACAGTACCAAAGATAATCCTTCACAGTAGAGACAGTGGCACGCAACTTCACAGAGTAACGAGCATTAGTAACGATGAGGCCTGGGAAACGCCATTTCCTGAAGAAAACAGCATGAGTCGCAGGAGGAAATTGATTCTCCCTAGCTTGTGTGATATTCAAACAAATATATTTTCTCTCTTTTGGATGCAAAATTACATAAATTCAGTAATGTTCTTACTCTGCTCAAAATCATAAAATCTAGATTTGATTAAATAATCTTTCAAGGTCTTTAAACTTTTTATAATTTCTTTCAAGAACAATAAATTTAAAATATCCAAAATTTAAATTCTTTTTCTTGCATAAGAATACTTCTGGGTAGCATAAACTGTATTTTTGTAGACAAAATTTTTACAAACTCAACAAAATTAAAAAGGTAGGAATTGATGACTTCTGAATTTTATTTTTAAAGAAATATACCCTATCTGAAAATAGTTTTCACATGTAAATACTGAAAATTAAATACTTTTCAGTTTACATTTAAAAATAGAGTCACTGAAACTAGCCTACAACCCTGAGATAAACCAATTTAAATACACTAAAATTTTATTTTGAACATATGAGAATTCTCAAAATAAGTTAATCTGATTAACAGCACAACTACTATGTGTCATTATAAAAATATATTTTTAAGTTGTCAAGGGAATACAGTGGTGCAGTGTGCATACACATGTTACAGAAAAGAATAAATGTATGCATAAAGTAACCACAAATTAATTAAATATTTTTAAAACATACTTTTTGAAATCTCTCCATCTCAGATGGAATGATTGTTCTTTTATGTTGATATTCAGACAGAAAAACACCAACAACAACCATTAACCTGATGAAAATGCGGAAAGGTACTTAACTTGTTAGCAGCAGAGCAGTGGAATGGACCGGGATTAGAGTGGCCAACACATGAAGCTCATTCCTCCTACATTTAAAATTGAAATACTATTTATTGCACTAACTTCTACTGACCCAAGAATAGGGAGAGATGCTACAAATTAAAATAAGTAATGTCTAAGAATGCTATCATTAAAGCACATAAGTACTGTAATTGCTATATTACATTAACCAAAAGACTAAGATGGAAAAAGTGGTAGCAAACAGAGCCAAACAGAAACTTGCTTTGGGAAAAGTGCATTCAGACTCGAACACCAAAGTTAAATCAGTCTTTTGAACACAGAAAATAAAGATGTATCTCATTTGACAATTGCTGCAACAGTCAAAAATATGCCAAAAATAATATCAGTATTTTCTCCTCTAGTGGAGAACACTGCACCAGGTGTCAGGTCCTTAGGGTGTACCGGGAAGTTTGTAGGGTGTGGCCTGAGTGTGTGCACCTTTGTGAAGGTCTTCGTTGTATATCCTGTCATAAATCTGCCTTTAGCCTACTGTTCCCTTCACTTGACAAAAGCCTTGCTCTCTTCGAGGGTGCTCACAGGGTCCGTGTATTAATGTATAGTTCCTTAGATACAATGTGTGGCAGCAAAGATTGTCAACTTGGTTGGCTTGGGAGCCACATAAGGAATAGGTAAAATGTATGTGGCTGGGTGTGTCATGGAGGTGTAAACTTGGGAACTATGTGGGACTCCTGATCCCTTTTATCCTGCCCTGCTTCCCTCTTACTATTAATTTAGTCATCCATTGCTATTGTTGTTAGATCTAAAGTATCCCTGAAGAAGCTCTTGGGTTTCGAAACTGATAGAATCACTACACTATGCAGTTCATATATGCCAGGTGACTACCATAGTGTAATGTGCTTTTAGGAGATGTGGTCTAGCTGGGAGAGGTTCACTTGAACCATGACCTGAAAGGATGGGTCCATGTCCCTGGTTCCTCTGTTCTTCTGGCTCCTGCCCATCATGCAGTGAATAGCTTGTGTCTTTATTCATGCCACTCTACCTGCTATTTCTGCCTGGCAGTCAACTGACCATGGACTGAATCCACTCAATCTGCAACCAAAATAAATCTTTTCTCCTTTGAATTATAGGTGTCAGGTATTTTGTTGCAGCTACAGAAATATAGTGATTAAAATTTTCCAACATAATGTTTCTGCATTGGAGCCAGCAGACCATGGACTGAATACTGTGAAATTGAGCCTGACCATTTTCTCATTTATGTTATGGATATTGACTATTTGGTTCCAGGAATGGGAAAACTCATATATATTATCTTTGAATGTATCTATAGTTAAGGAGAATGAAATTGTGTTATTTGTAAGAAAATAACTGGAGATCATTATGGTATCTGAAAAAGCAAATTTCATAATTATTTCCTCCTATGTATAATCTAGGTGAGAAAAATATGATTACCTAAAAGTAAGTGGTGAACTATTGGGGCAAAGAAATTGATGCCAGGAGAAAGTGGACCCGGGAAGATAGAAGGTAGCCAGGAGAGGGATACATCAAAGCATATATGGGCATACGGAAATGTAAAGAAAATAGTTTTAAATTTTAATATGTACTGATAGCAACAATAAACTTTTAAAATTATTTTAAAAGAGTAGAATATGCATCATATCTCTTGATAAAATAACTGGTGATGTATCTTAGAGGCACAGCACCTGCCTGGTGAGCTCATGGTCATCAGTTTTGTCCTAGTACAAAAACAAAAACTTAAGGTGGATTGAAATATGAAATATTTAAAATCATTAAAATATGGAATATTTCTTTTTACTTTATCTTCTGTCTACTGAATGATGAGAAATGTATCAGAATACCTGCTTTCTACAAAGAATATGTTGCTTACTGAGACTCACATAGAGATATTTGAACTTTTACTCTTTGATGTTTTTACACTTATCTTGCCTGGACCTACCACATAGTGGAAGGGCAAAACCTCTTGTTAATTGCTGTATTATCAGCCATGACATATGCTAGTTTGACTGCTATTGGTATTTGATTTTTCAAGCACTTAGTTTAAAACATGCATATTCTTTGTAGTTAACACTGTTTCATAAAGAACTGAGAAGAAATTACACAATTTATTTAAAGACGGTGGTATTTCAAAGAATCATAAAGATTCTATAAGCACCCATGCTACTGGAATGATTCTGTCAGAATGAACTCTGCTGCCCACAGCTGCCTCTCTGCTGGCTATATTTACTTGGAGTCTGGCTGTAGGGTCCAGTCTGGGGGCGAGGGGTGACCAGTGGAGGCTGCTGCCCATAGCTGATTTCTTGACCACCGCTGCTCTGCTGCCCGTAGCTCCTCAGCTGTCTGTAGCCATTCTGCTGAGAGTAACTGCTCTGATCTCTACTACTCAGCTGTGTAAAAGAATAGATGGTAGGAAGGTAGGATGGAAATACAGTGACTGGCTGTATTAGATAGCTTCCAGGAACCTGGGGATAACTAGTTACTCTGTCCATAGCCTAGACTGGACTGGTTATAACCCCTTGCGCTAGATTGAGGTTGATTAGTCTCAGTAGGCTAGTTACACTCCTGTGGTCTTGCGGGTGCAGTAGCTGTTGGCTGCTGCCCATAGGTTGGGCAAGCAGGCTGAGTGCTGTATGCAGACTGAGCTGCATAAGAAGCCTAGGTGGTGGTGACTGTAGCAGTGGTGGTATTATAAGCACCAATACCGTACCCCTGGACAGGTTGGCATTATGCCTGTGGGGCAGCTGGAGTAGTATAACTAGTGGGAGGCTGTTCATAGGAAGTTGCACATGCAGTCTGCCGATAGGTGGCAGTGATGTGAACTTGAGTATAACTGATATCAGTAGGCTATCCACTGGTTCTATAGCTTTGTTCCCCATATGCTTAGGTGGTCAGTGCATATCCTTGAGTTGGACAGGTGATGTAAGCTGGACTGCAGCTTGTCTGTGCTACTATAATATATGAATGCCATTTTGTCTCCTTCCTCCTTGTTCTCTCAACATCTGTCACCCTCTTGTTTTTCCTCTAAGCATCATACTGCCTGAGTTTTCAATAATAGTGACAAAAAGTAACTATATATAAGTGTCAGCTTTGAGTTGTGGCACTCAGAACTCATTCCCATCAAAGCAGGACCTAGGCAAGATGATACAAGTCCTAAAGAAAATGGTGCAACCTGAACCCTTAATGCACCATCTTTCAAGTATGGTTAAGAAGGACATTGTGTATAAGCCTGCCCCCACCTGCAGCCACTACCAGCAGCTGTTCCCATCTATGAGCTCTAGGTTCACTAGAAATGTGACTGCCCTATCCACCAGAGAGCAGGTAAGTCATCAAATTTCCTTCCCTCATAGGAGAATTCCTTGCAGCCATTCCATCAAAAGTTGACCTGCTCAGTCTTGATGCTGAAGAGGAATGTCAGGGCTTGAAATCCATGACCCCTGTCAAGGTATTTTCTTCAAGGCCCCAGCCTCACTGCACATTTTAGGTAAGACATTATTTTCTTGTTGATACAAGGGTCACATATATTGTTCTTCCAAGTTTTCAGGTCTCTGTATAGATCTACAATCTGCATAGTAGGACATGATAGCCAATGTTCATGACTCCTTCAGATAGTGGGCATTCCCTGTTAACTCAGTACTGTTTTTCACCCATAATTTCCTTGTGATCCCAACTGACACCACACCTCTCTAGGGAGAGATCTCTAAAAGCTTCACTCATCTTTCACTTATCTCCCCACAGTGCTTATCCTACAGACCCAACCGTACTGTGGAGCCAGCTCTTCCCTCCCTCTTCCCTCTTCTTCCATTGGCCACGTACTCTGGGACACTTCTTGCCTTACTCGAGCCACATACTCTATCCCTGTACTAGTTTGTCTCAGGGGTGCCGCAGCCTTCCCTTGCATTCTCCAACATCGAATAGACTCCTAAATGCCAACAGGAAAGACAGGCAAATGGGCCTATAAAGGGCTACCTCACCAAACATACTTGGAAGCTGGATCTACCTTAGCCTCAGCTCCTTCACTGAGCTCTAACTAAACTCAGGGCACTTTCCAGACTACCCATCTTCCTCAGTCATTAAAGCGTGTGTATGGAGAACTTTTTTGCTTCCCAACTTCCCTACTCCTGATAACCTTCCTCCTATCACTGACTAAATTCATGTTCTGTCATTCTCTGGTACTTGTTGTGACAACATGCAGATCCTGCCTCCCACAACCTATAGATATCACTCAATGAGCACCATCTAGATTTCCTGGAGATTTAATGTATCTTCACTCCTCTGAGTTTACAGGATTAGCTCCTCTATGCACTCATGCCCACCAGGATGTCCTCTCAACAGCAACAACAGTAAAAGGCATCAGACTGCCCTTATGATTCCACAGAGCCAGTGGCAAGTGGTGCCTAGACAACTGCACTTCACCCGACAGCAATGCTCTTTCTGATCCTGAGCCCTTGTTGCCTGAGTGATCTTCACAGCTCTTCTTGCTTACCTATCTCCACCTCGCTAAGGGTTCAGAATCCCAGGGTAGCTCACATATTGATTTTCCATTTTGTTCCTGAACCACTGCCTTCTGCTAGTCTTTTCACTGCCAGACTCTGGGTTATTCGTCCCAGTGACTTTCTTGTGCCAAACAAGGTTTTTCTTATTTTGGATGCAAGCCTTCACTGATGATAAACTTGTCATCCTCACTGAAACATCTGGCACTAGCTTCTATATGGGCATGTACCAGCTTTCTACCAACCTCCTCATCTCAAAACCATGCTCCCATTCAGCAGAAAGCAGTGTAAGAGATTCATCACCCCTTCATAAGAAGTAAAAAATGGGAATGATAGGTTCCAGCCCAAGTACAAACTGCTAAATTATCACGGCTCTAATATAATATGGCTGAACATCCCAAACCACAGCTTATCTTCCCAATGACCACTTTTCTTCTCCAATCCAGCCTTCCTATTAATTTTCCTGTGCACAAACAGGAGTCCCCAATCAGCTCTTTGTGTGTCACTGAACCTGCCTCTCAAATCCCCTCCCTAGCAAAAGTCCATAAAGTTTCATCCTTTCTGTCCCAGGTCAGAGGATCTCCAATCTCCATGTCCTGGACTTCTGTGTCAGTTAATGAAGGCTCTGCTTCCCCTTCATTTGTGCTTCTCTGCTGTGCTGCCACTGAAAAACCTAACATTATTGACTGTCATTATCCTTCAGATAAGTTCATTTGCTTTTCTTCACAGCTAGGACATATTAGGTTAAGTGAGGCTGTGAGTGGCTTCCTCTTGCAAAATATACAATACAGGTTTCTCACTATATGGTCAAAATTCAATCACAAGAGCAAACTGGGGAATCAGTCCTTTGGACTTCACTTGTCAATATATACTATTAAATTTTTAAAATTTCACAGAAGATGGAAGCACAGCAGCAGATATACAATCACATTTTGTAAGAGCAAAGGCTAGGAAGTATCTTTGGAGATACTTTTAGGAGAAATTGTGTGAAAATTTGCAAGGAAAAGTACAAATAAATCCTAATAAGCTATGGAAGTCTATGGTAGACTGGTACTTGTAACAACATGCAGATGCCTGTCTCCCACAATGTATAGATATCACTCAATCAGCACCATCTAGATTTCCATACCGTAGACTTTCATAGCTTATTATTATACATATATGTTATATATTATCATATATATACGTGTGTGTGTGTGTGTGTGTGCATGTGTAACAAAAGTCTACAGTAGACTTCCATAGCTTATTATATATACACATATATGTATGATATGTGAGGTACATATTGATAAAAAATGCTAGGCTCAAATAGAGTATTTACAAAAATAGTGAAACTTTTTATTCATAAAACTGATGGTTTGTATTAGTGGCCATATCACACTTCTATTTCTAACTCTCTATATATATTTTACGCTATTAGTTTTATATATAGTAGGAAAGAGAAGGTACATGTTGAAGTAAATTTTGAGGGACCAGTTTCATCACAAGTATTTTTGATCCATGCTTCAATTTAGACAATAGCAAATAATTTCTTAGAGGTTTTCTGCTTAATTACAATGTTTCTTCTATTGGGCAGTAACTGTCACTTGGCAGTTATGGCTTGATATGCATTATTCAGTTTTGCTAAAATAATTGCTTTGTATTGTTGTCATCTCATTTTAACTCTAACACAAAATTTGTTGCACTATATGAAAAGAAAAAAAAAAGAAGTAGAATTAGCACTGGCATTTTAACATACACTATGTTCACCTAAGGTAAAAATTCTCTTTCCAGTGATTCTACTTGGTTTCTCAATGTGTCCCATCAAATAACTAATGCCCACGTCTAGCAAACTGACATTTTTAGGAGAAATAGTGTGAAAGGAAGAGTACAAATAAATCCTAATAAGCAACTGAAGTTTACTTGCACTTTATATCAAAACACATTTGCATTGGTCAAAAGAAGTTTCTGTGTCACGCTGATGGAAGCCTGTTGCCCTCACTAATCTTATTCATTTTTCCACAACTCTCACTGAAGATGAAAGGAAAGTTGGTTGGAAGCAAAATTAGTGAAATCTGCCTGCTTACGGTTGGCTCAATTCTTTTCTCATATCCTCTACAATTCATGAAGTGCCTTTTGAATTTTGTAAGACAGCTTTCAGATCAGTTGGAAGTCAGCAAAAATTTAGCATTAATGAGTTCATTTCCACAAAAATTGGCTTATTACCATGCAGACTTCCAGTGTTACATGCGACTGGTTTTGTAGTCACTTTCTCTATTCATTTATAAAGATATTCTTTCACCTGCCACATGTGCAAATAATGAGACTAGTAAGATAGTCACTATTTAAAAAGTAGCTGCAAGTAAGAAAAACA
>PVKA01051208.1:0-12313 GCA_004027165.1 Ctenomys sociabilis
CAGTGACAGCAGTGACAGTAGTGACAGCAGTGACAGTGATAGCAGTGACAGTAGTGATAGTGACAGTAGCAACAGCAGTGACAGCAGTGACAGCAGTGAGAGTGACAGCAGCAACAGTAGTGACAGCAGTGACAGTAGTGAGAGCAGTGACAGTAGTGACAGTGACAGCAACAGCAGTGACAGCAGTGACGGCAGTGACAGCAGCAACAGCAGCGACAGTGGGGATAGCACATCTGAAAGCAGGGAAGAAAGCAACACCCAGAGTCAGTCTGGTAATGGCAGCAACAATGGAAGTGACAGCGACAATGACAGTGGCAGTGAGGGCAGTGATAGTAATCACTCAACTAGTGATGATTAGAACAAAGAAAATGTGAGTCAGGGACTACAGGTTGGGAAACCCAGACTCCTGACAGGACAAGGAAAGGAGAGAACTGCTGGAAGCTGAGCGAGCACCATGAGACAGTAGAGACTCAGTGGCACTGCAGGGCTGCTGGCGATCAACCTCCACATCCCTGAGGGAGAGCAGGAAAGGCAGGAAGTTTGCTACGCACATTAAGAGATATCCATGTCCTGAAAACATTTGGTCACAATTGTGGATGTAAACATGCAAGAGCAATGAGCACATTCTTAGTATTTTACACAGGGGCCTTGAGCAATCACTGACTAGGTAACAACTTTGACTCACAAGCTAGTTATGGACTTCACAGAACTCAGGAAGCAGAGCCACCCTGCAGCCAGCCAGCATCACCCTGCACCGCTGGAGTCAGGCATCCAGGGTAGAAGCCTGCCTGCTGTGCAGAAAGGCGCTGCCCCAGGATACCTGCTTATCTGCCTACTTGGTCTCTTGTTCGGGGTGTGGGGGAGAAATACCTTTGTAACATGAGAAAAACTCAAGACAATTATTTATGTGTGGGGCATGATCACATAGAGTACCTATAAATTTTACTTTATGCAAGTTCTGATAGAAAAGAACTCAAGTTGGTTTAGACAAAAATCTGTGCACAATATTGCATTTCTTCAAACCACTGGAAACTGAGTGCAAAAATCCCTAGAACTATGAACAAACCTGACAAAGTGCCTACAGCAGTGCTGTGCTCCCAGTAGCCACTCTTCAAATGCTAAGCGGACGGCAGATCGGCAGGTGCTCCAGGAGGTGCGTCAAGGTGAGCTCTGCGTCGCAGGCTGTGCTCTCAGCTGTGTATCCTCAGTCTTCACTTCGTCCACATTTCAACATACCAGACGCCCAGACCAGACACTGAGACTCCCTTGTCTCTATCAATCTCTTCAATAAAGCCAAATGTGCTAGCAGGTAGATCTCAGCGTAGGCTGGAACAGGATAATTCTTAGTCTTGAGATGAAACCCAAGCCCTAGAC
Source organism: Ctenomys sociabilis (assembly GCA_004027165.1). Taxonomy (NCBI): domain Eukaryota; kingdom Metazoa; phylum Chordata; class Mammalia; order Rodentia; family Ctenomyidae; genus Ctenomys; species Ctenomys sociabilis. The sequence continues at coordinate 1,375 of PVKA01051208.1, forward strand.
AGTGAGGATCTTGAAGATGTAAGAAGATCAATGAGGATCTTGAAGAAATGAGAATATCCTCATGAGAGGAAATGAAAAATGAGAAGAGAATAATATTTTGTGGGTAGATATACATATCATCCACTCTTAGGACTTTTGAGAGTGGAAGGGTGCTATGATTAATTGTATGGGGACAATGTGTATAAATACGGATTGCTCCAGGGAGGCTGGAGAATAATGTGACCCTCACCAATAAACTACGAGGGTATTTTTCAAGATTTAAAAATGGTGCTATGTAATTTCCCTTGTTTTTGTACTTAGGTAATTATTTTAGATTTGTCCCAATCCCCAATCTAAAAATTGCATTGTGAAACTATGAATGCACAACTTCTTCAATATTAGTTTTCAATGTTGTTAATTTATGTTCCTATATTAGAAATATATCAAGACATTTTATTTTTTTCCTGCATCCTTCTTCCTCATGCAAATGTTTCTTAATTAAAAGATCAAAATTACAATGAACATGTGCTGCAGTCTCTGAAAATGCTGCTATTCATAAACTATTTTGTAACTCTTCATGCTGTAAAATGTCAGGTCTCTGCTATATCCAAGTCATACAATAACTTCAGATCTCTGAGCTTGAAATAAACTTTGAGTTTTTAGATCTACTACCCTTGAGAATATTTTGTTTCAATTTGTAAAGCATTGCTTCTAGTGTAGCGCACCTATTTCAAAAGGCACCATGTGTCCCAAGTCAGCAGTGCATGTAGAATTCTTCGCAAACTGTGCAAGACATGTAAATTAAAGATGGCATGAATTTAAAGTATTATAACAGACATAGATACCATTGCTGATAGGAAAAACTTTTCATGATAATGAGTTTACAAATATTTATCTTCTCCCTTGTGAAATCTGATATAAAATAGCACATTGCTTTTAAAGTTAGCTATTTTAATTGAAAAAAATATTTGATGATATGAAAATAAAAATTTCATATACTATGTAAAGGTATTGAAAAACGCAAAATCTCAGCCATTCTAGGCTGCCAGTACTGTATTTTTTTTTCCTTTGAGGCAATTAGGCTTACTAATACCTTTTGGAACATTCCAGAAATGTTCTCTGTATTCTCTAAAAAGTACACAGAAGTCTATAGTGCACCAAATAGTCACTTTACTCTTGTTTCATAGATCAACATTGCTCCTTCTTCCCATCTGTGTTTGACCTTGTTTTATAAACTTTTATAAAATATTTAATTTATGCTCACTATACCATCACTTTCTGTTTTGGTTACTTTTCTTGTTGCTCAGACAAAATACCTGATGCTCAAAATTACGGCAGGAGAGGTTTATTTAGCTGACAGTTTATTCTGGTTTTAGTCCACAATTGGCTGGCTCCAGGTAGGGTGGCAAGGCAGAGGGGCAGCTGTTTATGGTGGGAGGAGCTCCTGCAATAAAAGCAGCAGGAGCAAAAATGGGAGGGACAAGCCTTTTCTCCCTAATCTTGTATGCAGGCTGCCTGCCTTGGGGCAAGTGTAGTGCTCACACCTCCGCTCCAGCACTAGACAATGAGCCAATCACAACTCTAGCTTCAGCCACCTCCAAGCAGTCCACCACCCAGGACTGCGTGAGGCACTGGGAGGGGGGATCTAGACCCAAACCATAGCAAAGACTCCTGTACATCCCTCTATGAAAAATGCATCTAGTCCCCCTCTAAGAGTTGCTTAAGTCCTAACAGTTTCAGCATCACTAAATAGTCCAAGTCCCAAGTGTCCTCCAAGATGTAGGGCAAACTCTTAGCTTTGAGCCTCTGTACAAATGGAAATGTTTCACATTTAATGGCATAAGACAAACATTTCCATTTCAAGAGTTACAAACGGGGATACAACAAAATGGTACAAAAGCAAGCCAAACTTGCTTGGATAAGCAAATGCAGGATAAGCATTAATTCCTACAGTTTTATATGTAGCATCTCAGGCAATGTGTGGCAAGTTGTGAGCTCCAGAAGACGTGGGTGGCCCTTTGCCTATGGCACTTTTGGTGACTGTAGCTCAGGCTTCTTTCTTGGGCTGGTTCCACTCCTTTCTTATATTTTTTTCTCATATAATCTATGTTTCTGGTTTTTCAAAACTTGTGGGGTCTTTACTGCACCTTTGACCTTACCCTCATAGCTTCACACACTGCCTCTCACCATCTTGGCCTCCTAGGCCTTATGAACCTGGAGCAGAAGCCTTCTTAACCATACTACTATTGCATTTTGTGTATGTCCCAAACCAAAGCCACATGGATGATGCCAAGGCCTGCTGTTGCTGGAGCAGTAGCTAGGCTTTTCTTTCTCTTGGTTATAGAAGTTGAGCACCTCGACTTCTGGGCACTCTAAAACCAATTCTAGGGAACACATTTCCTAGGCCACTGCCACTCTGCAACATGGTGCTCTGTGGCTTTCTTCTCAGAGCAGTTTTAAATTTTGTAGTTTTGAGGCTGCAAAGGTCAGAGAATTGCTGCTTCTTGTGATGTCCTCAGGCTGTCTTTTGTTCTTTCGCAGTAATCAAGATCTCAGCTCTATCTTTGCAGTTTACAGTTTTCTTGGAACTTTCATTTTTGGGCAAACTCAAAACATTCTGCTGGGTTCTTTGCTCTTGATTCTTAACATAAATTTATCTAAGTCCCCTGAACATTAGCCACTGTCTCAATATTCAACTGCTTTGATATTTCTTCTACCAGATTAATTAAATATCACCCTTGATCGCAGTCTCAAAGTCCCTGGATACAAGCAAAATGCAGACAAACCTTTTGCCAAGCCCTACCATACATTTTCTGGAATCCAACAGTCAATGCAGTTCTTCTTTCCAACAGAAACCTCCCAGGCCTGGTCTTTGCCAGCAAGATTTCTATCAGCCTCCTGGGCTTCTGAGTTTTGACCAGAATCACCCATTCAGAGTAGCCTAGGGTATTCTAGCTCTACTTTTTTAGCCTATATCTTTCCAACCTTTTTCCACGAGCCATTCTCAAAGGCTCCAGAATCACATGATGAGATATTGTCACAGCAATGACCCCATTTTTGGTATTAAATTCTGTCTTGGTTATTTTTCTTATTGCTGAAACAAAATACTTGGTGCAAAAAATAAGGAAGAAAAGGCTTATTTAGCTCAGATAGTCCATAAGTGGCTGGCTTCTAGGCTGTGTGGTGTGGGAAAGGGGCAATCATTCCTGGTGGCAGAAGGCAACAAAAGTAGCAAGAATAAAAAGGGACAAGCAAGCCTTTTATGCCGTTATTGTATGCAGACTGCACCCTAGGGTGGCTGTAGCCCCACAGCTTGAATTCCTGCGCTAGACAATGAATCCGCCACAAGCTCCAAAGTGAGCCACCTCCGAAATTTCCCCACTCTGGGAACACTGAAGCTGTTGGGGGAGATCTAGACACAAACATTACACTGTCAAAGTCATTTCCAGTCCCACTGAGAATCAGCAGACGTTGTCTGAGATGACAGATTAAATAATTTTTCAGCCAGTTCTTATAAAGACTTTTTCCTAAGATTTATCCCCAGGGAGACAGATGTTTAGGATCTATGGCTGATGTCAGAAAACATGGAGAAATACTATGGCTCCAAATGTCTCATATCATCTCATTTACATTGATTTCTGGAGTTTTGGGCAAACAAAGGAGCAGACACGTTCCGAAAGAATGCTTCAAGAGGAAGTTCTTCCAGCACAAGTAGTCTGGTGTTAAGAAAAAAAAAACTATTTTGAGTTATTTCCTGGAATAAAGATTAATAAGCTATCTCCCAATATTGCTCATGTGAACAAAATTCTTTGATCTGTAAGTTGCCAGTTAATTAATAACTCATATATCAACCTAGTGAGTCATGACAACTTGTTTTATTATTTTTTGCCTTTGTTTTAATTAGTATATATTTGTAGTACATGCAGTTTACAGTCATCTTGGGGATTGGATACCTAACAGAGTTAAATTGTTTTTTAAACTGGCTCCCTCCTCTAAATGCTATTTTCCAATTTCATTATTGTTGATATTATGAATCTTAGCTCGTGTTTGTGACACAATGTGGATGTCTAGAGGTTATTGTGTTCCTGTAAATGACATTTATATGCACGTATCCTTCTACTTATTTCCCTTTCCTCTCCCGGTTTCCTGTGTCCCTCTACATCCAGGACCCCTTCCCTTTTTCAAGAGATCCATCACCTCATCTCCTTCTATCTGTTTTTTAAAGAATGTATTTGGTTGTTGCAAGGTCTTGCTATGCAGGTCAGACTCGTAGTGATCTTCCTGTTTTCAGCCTCCCAAGCCCGGGGATTACAGGCGCACACCTCCATGTTCGTCCAGTCTCCATCACTGTCTCAGTGTGCCCCAGGGCTGGGGCTGGCTTGGCAGCCCAGGATCAAACCCCAGTCCCTGCATCTGCCTTAGCAGGCGCCTTACTCTGCTGATTTATCTGGCCTGCTCCACTAGTTCATTTCTTATTAGCAGCTGTTCTGTGCTGTGGTGGAAGAGATGGAGGGGACATGTTGAAGGGTCATGAGACAGGAGTGCAGATTGGGAAGCAGCTGGCCTCTGCTCTCGCCTGTGCCCCAGCGGGCACTCTGTCGAGAGGTCTGTTGGGGGAGTGCTGAGGACTGAGGGCCATGGGTGTCGCCCTGGTGAACAGGCTGGCTGGCAGGCTCAGAGCTGTGCCCACCCAGCTAGGGGAGATACACAGCCGCTTTCAGTATCTCCTGTCTCTCAGGCCTGAGTCTGTCAGGGTGGAAAGACTCCCTGGTCCACAGTGTGCACTGGAGTGGGAAATGCCGGGATGTTGCTTTCTCCACTGCTTTGGTGCATGTGTGCACCCGCCAGACACAAGCTGCCTCAGGGGCCTGCTACGGCAGCACCAGATCACTCCTCACATTTTCCACCCCGCTATCAAAACGGCTTCTGCCCTGCCGAGCAGGAAGTGGGGACCGCTGACCCGCTGCAGCAGAGCCACTTTGTTCTGACTTAATCTGTGTGTCAGCTTTGCTGCATGAAAGCTCCTCTCCCACCTTCCAAAACCTTCCTTTTCAGTGCGTCTTTGCCTAGCCTTCCTGGGGTGGCTCCACCTCTTTTCAGCCATGCTGCGTATCCCTTTATGAACAATATTTTGTAAAACAAAGAGAAAGCCATAGCTAGTGTATTGTGAAACTTATCCATTTCTATCCGAATGTACATACATACACAAATATGTTTAAGTATTCACGTGTGGACAGGACATCAAATGCATTTCTTACTGTTGTTGCCAGTTAAAAACTTTGAAAGTCACTGATTTAAGAAAACACTACTCTTAGTAATTGTTTTGTATTTATTTTCCATATTCCTATTTCTATGTTTGGATTTCTAGATTTCTTTCCTTTTTTTATGTTCAGGGACTCACTACTCACTTTGAACTTGTAGTGATCCTCCTGTTTTCAGTATCTCCGGTGCTGGGATTACAGGCATGTGCCACCACACCTAGACTCGGTCACCAGCTCAGCGCGCCTGAGGGCGGGGCTCTTGCTGCATGTCGCGCCGGGGATCAAACTCTGGCCTTGTGCTTGAGTGATCGGGCATCGAGTCCACTGAGCTATCTCACTGTTACTTCTTTCCCATTTTTCAAGCAAAGAAAGAGACCAAGAAAGAAAAATAGATGTGTCTACACAAAGGGGCTGGGGAGAGGACGGCTGGACGCATCCTGATTTTATTTGTGTCACAGTAAAGTAGCCAAGGTAATGTTGTTAGTCTTGAACTAACAACACTGTTGGGAATTCAGTTTCTTTCTGGTTGCCTAGATTTCTCACATACTCATGAAGATGCAAAAACTGGCTCTCAGGTCTTGTCCTATCCCTTCCACATTAGCTGGGTCTTCCTTTATCCCCGAATCAGACCACAAATCAGGAAATACAGTAAGAATTCTCGTTCTGATTGCTACTGTTATTTTAAAATCAATTTCTCAATAGAAAGATAACCTTTAGGAAATCACACCTCACTACCTAAATATATTTTAAATTATTAACTAGAGTGGAATTTCCCAGAAGTCAAACTTTTTATGGTTTATAATAAAAGTTTTGAGGAGCTGGAGACCAAAATAACCAGGAACAATTTTCCTCTCCCTAAAAGGAGCAAGGACAGAATAGATGAAAATACTACTGTGTTCTCACAGCAATCCCTTCACTGCTGCCTGGAAGCAAATCCTCTAGAGAATTAATCAGCCAACCATGCAATGTTCCCAACTTTACCTCTGAACTGGGATCTGAGGTTCAGATGCTAAAAAAGGGGAAAAGACAAGAGTCAATTTTTCTGCAGCAACAGTTACATAAAGTCCAATGACCTGGATACGCCCAACTCAGGACATTTTCCATTAGTTTGCATAACCTCAGTGCCAGCATGAAACACCGAATCAGAAGATAGCCTTTTAACAGGGTAGCTGCCTTATTTGCAAACCAACTATTTTGAACTTTGCTGTGGGCCCTCTGCCTCCCTCCCTTTCTCCCTTTCTTTTCATAGCAAGTCTTTTGCCTTCAGAGCAACAGAGTCAGTTTGAGGCCACTGGTCCCCAGATCTTAGTTCCCTCAGCCAAAACTATTCAATCTTTTCTGTCTGCAGATCTTGAGAGCAACAGAAGGTGAGAGAGACCAAGACTATGACAGACACTATTCAGGGATGGCACCAAGGGGGTAGACTTCTGGTCTTATCTTAGTTTCATACTTCCAATAAGTGGGCCCCTTCTTTCTTGTCTCAGTGACCTGATCTTTTAGGCCCCTGCCTCACTTTCTCACTCCATCCTAGTAAGCATCCTAGGGTATTCCCAGAACTGCCAGCCTGAGAATACCAGGAACAACTATGGTGCGACACAAACCTGCTTGCGACAATGCAGTGAAGGACACAGCACACAAGAGCCACCATGGGCATTTCAGAAAAGCAATGCAGAATTAGTATACCTTAGCAATGGGCGCAGAATGTAGGTAATATTTAAATGAAGCAATATTCATGAAGCTCAAAGCTGTAGGAAAAGGGCCAGTGTCAGAAGTGAACTATGAAGTGGGTCCAGACTCCCATGTCTGTAGAAACCATAAAGCTAAGATGAATGTGACCTTTGTGTGAGTCCAGCGGCCACTCGTGTGAATCCCTGCACGTGGGCTATCAATCAGGGCCACCTCTCTGTGTCAAAGCGGCTTGTTCTCTAGGCAAAGAGGGGAGCACGTTTGATTCTTACTGATGTAGTCTCCAACAGTAACATCTCCAATAATGTTTGATTTCAGAGAATAAAGTGTCAGTATTTAATAAAGCAGAAGTCATTTAAAGAAGTGGGTTGTTATGACACTTCACAGCTTCAGCAACCTTGGCAGGTGGGCTGCTTTCTGTGACAGTTGCAGCTGATGTTATCTGTGTCTGTTTTTCAGCCTGAAGGATGCTGGGTACAGTTTTGTTCTCTAGGCTGGCTCTCAGGAACTATGTTTCTGCTGAAACCAAGGGTGCTTACCTTGCTCACCATTTCCCCAGATCCAGGCGGAGCTCTCCCTGCCTTCCTGTCCTTTACCTACCACCCCTGCCCAGATCACCACCTGTGGGACTTGACATCACTCTCATTACTTCTGTTTCTGTTTAGCTGATTACTGTCTGCACCTTAAACCCACATTACCACTTGTCTGACTCTGTGGTTTGCACACAGATTTTCCTGTTTAAACTTTGCAACAGGGCATAATTTCTCCACTCTCAGTTCTCATTTGCTCCATGTAGACAGGGAGGGTCATGTTCTGCCTCCTTTCTGTCGTCCCATCCTACTCCTAGATGCTCATCACAGCTGGCCACATTCTGGGACTTAGCATTTCCAGTGTCTAAGTTGAGCTCCAGTCCTCTACTGCAATGTGTGCTGACTCTGCGTATCTTCTTGGGGGGTCTTACTGGCTCTGGGTTTCTCAATTTCAATTCTTAATCTTGACACAGTTCTCTTCAACTTCTTGGATTCTCTGAAGGAAACTTAAAACTCTTATGAGTGCAGTAGGCTTTAGGTTTTACTTTTCAGTAAAGCTCAAGTCTTCACCTGTTATTATCTTCCAGGTGTGGTACTGAATTTCATCTGGGGGGATTGTAAAGAAAGAATGTAGCTATTTTGTTCAAACAAATAATCTTGTCACAGTCCATTTTCCCATTTTGACTAGATCTAGACAAGCAAAATAATAATAAAAAATCCACAAAATAAGCAAAAAATAAATCTACAATATTCTTTAGGAGGCTGCATTTAGGAAAGGCTTGAAACAAAATGGAAATTGATATATAATGAGCCTGGAGCCAGCGGTGTCTGGATACCTGCATGGGGAAAGTGCAGCTGCACACTGCTGGGCTAGCTTTACGTGACTCAGGGTTAGTGGGTGAAAGCACGCTCCAGTCCAGAATGTCTACTGTGAGGACTTTGGCAATGCTGATTCTAACTTTTTAAAGCTCTTGAAATAGTTCTAACAAAGTATAAATGTTTACAACATAGGTTGAAGATTTTTTTGTTTTTATATTTTAGGGAAGGGTCTACAGGGTGTTCAGGGTCTCACTACTAGATTGGACTCTTAGTGATCCACCTGTTTAAAGCCTCCCAAGAGCTGAGATTACAAGTGCGTGCACGCCACCACACCAAGTCTCAGTTGCCATCTCAGTGTGTCCCTGGGGGTGGGGCTGGCAGGACAGGCCTGGGGATGGAACCTGGGCGTGTTTTAATCCACTGAGCTATTTGCCCTGCCCAGGTTGAGCATTCTTAATGTAAAAGTCTAAAATTAAAAATGATCCAAAGTCTGAAAGTTTTTGACCTAATGTCACAGGGGAGAAATTCCACATCATAAAACTTTGTTTTATGTACAAAATTATTAAAAATATTGTATAAAATTATGATCAGGATATAAAGTACAAAGAAAACAACAACAAATTTCATTTTCACAATAGGGTCCCATCCCCAAGAAGCCTCCCTGTGTGTGATGCAAGTATTCGAAAATTTAAAACAGAAAAAAGAAACCCAAAACACTTTCAGTCTGTACCATTTTGGGTGAAAAATCTAAAAAAATTTCTAAATCAAAAATAGAATTTTTGGTCAAGACAGAGAAGTTGGTGAAGAAATGAAGCTTTCCTTCATGGAGAGTTATGGATGACTAGAATTATAAGGAGTGCCCTCTGGGTTCATAGTTCTCTTTGCTAATTTTTATTTTTTAACAAATGGCAATTTGGCACAACCGGGCTTTGAACAAATCTCATGAGGATTCTAAAGCTATGGAAGAGATGCAAGCTAAATCTGGATGACTCGGTGTCTGCTTGCTGTTGCTCAGCAATACTGCTCTAAGAAATCCTGCACTGCACCCATGCCGTCATAGGATTTCATTTTGGTACTCGTCTGTCCTTCCTAGTGCCACCTGCCTTTAAAGGCTCTATGTACTGAGAATTGCTGTGGTCTTCTATGCCTGTATATAAAGTAGGGTAAAAAAATAAAATACTTGAAAAAAAAAACACTTTTGGTCTTGTACCTATGTTAGTGCTGATTAAAATGTGACAGTGGAGAAGTGTTACCTTGTAAGATATTTGTGCTTCAAGCCCAGAAATGTGGAAATAACAAGCAGTAGAACCCTTTGAGCAACTTGGTATTGCTAGGAAATTCAAATATGATTATTTTTCTACTAGCTTATGTCATATTTTACAAAAGTATGGATCCATGAAAAATCTGAAGTATAAATTACAACAGATTCTTTTTTATATTAATTTTATTGAGAATGAAGTAGCAATGAGACAGTTTCAAAACAAGTTAGTAGGACAGTTACAATAATTATTACATTGCATATTGTTGCCTTCATAGTAGTTATTCATAGTACAAGATGCAGACAGGATATCTTGTGTAAGTACTATTCAAAACTTCTCATTGAACTAAGAGAAAGTAGCTGTATATCTAGGCTGTTTTGTATATATATAACTACAAAATGGTCCTTCATTTATATACCCTTTTTTGTTTACTTTTGCCACAGATGAGTATTCCACTGTCATTCATATATTGTAAGTGTGTGAATTCAGCAAAATAACCCAGTAATCTATAATAGTAATGGGTTATCTGCATGACTGGCAGTGTCAGAAGTTGTTGACTTGAGCCTTTTACAGCTCAGCATATTAATAAGGCTTTACTTTTTATACCTCATTTTTATACTTTTCTGTTGGATGGTTAAGACCAAGATAAAGCAAGACCTATATAACAAAAAAAGTAACTTTTGTATCTGACAAGGTCAGTCAAATCCCCTCAGGATTTATCCTGAAACCCTGTACTGTAGTTTGTAGATCCCTTATCAGTGTCAGCCATGTAGATGTTTCACAGATTCTTTACCATAGGTAGTTTGTGAAGCAAGCTGACTATCAGACTGAGACGTATGCTTGACTCTCCCATTCCCCCCTCACCAGCTGGAGAGGGTTGTGGCTTACCCTCTGGCTTTGAGTCCCTCCTCCTCACTTCCTTTTGCTCCCCCCGTCCTCCCCACAATGGACCGGAACAATTTGCTTCAGTATCTTCCCTGGCTATCTAATATCATCCTCACTGTTTTTCAAGCTGCTACTCTCCACTCCAACATGAGTGAAGTCAGACAACCAGCATGACACTCCTCTCCTGGTACTTCACTGCAGATGTTACTGATATCTCTTTGAAGAAGGAAGGGAGACCTCTGGTATAGCTAAGATCAAGAAAGAGGGGTGTCCGGCGCCGCTCCCATCCCGCGGAAGAAGACGCTCAGACACTCAGCAACGGGTTCAGCAAGCCTTTATCGAGTGTGATGCAAGCCTCTACATGCGTCCGCTACCCGCGGCTCCTACCGTGCAAGCATGGCGGATCTCGTGATACAGCAAGCTATATAGATTTCACAAACCAATCATAATTATACACGTGGCCAATTACTATTGGTAGATCTTACAGCAATGGCGGGCTTATTCTAAATAAGGGAGAGGT
>PVKA01051209.1:0-12313 GCA_004027165.1 Ctenomys sociabilis
GGAAGGAAGGAAGGAAGGAAGGCAGGCAGGCAGGCAGGCAGGCAGGCAGGCAGGCAGGCAGGCAGGCAGGCAGGCAGGCAGGCAAGCAAGCAAGCAAGCAAGCAAGCAAGCAAGCAAGCAAGCAAGCAAGAAAGAAAGAAAGAAAGAAAGAAAGAAAGAAAGAAAGAAAGAAAGAAAGAAAAAGTTTCTGCACAACAAGGGAAACAATTAAGAGTAAAGACAGTTCACAGAATGGGAGAAAATCACTGCTAGCTACTCTCCCAAAAGAAGAATTGGAGGGGCTCAGTGGAATAAGTGCTTCCCTGGCAAGCACAGGGCCTGAGTTCAATCCTTGATTCCACCGAAAAAAGAAAAAGAAGAGTTGGAATATATACTTATAGTATATAAAGAAACCAAAAAAGTCACAAACATTCAAACAGCCTAATCAAGAGAAAGGTAAGTGAATTACAGATGCATCTCAGAGTGGCCAGTGAGTATACAAAGAATGTTCAACATCTTTAGCATTGGGGAAATGCAAATCAAAACTATATTGAAATTTCATTTCACCCAATCAAAATGGCCATTTTCTTGGACATAAAAACAATAAGTAGATGCTGTCAAGGATGAAAGGAAAAAAAGAACACCCTCTGCATTGGTGGTGCAAATGTAAACAAGATAGCTACTATGGAAATTCCTTGAAAAACTAAAAAGAGACCTGTGTGGCCCAGCCGTATCTCTCCACACATGTCCCTGAAGGAATGAATATCTGCGTACCACAAAGACACCTTCCTAGCCTTGCTTACTGTGAAGTAACTTACAATAGCCAAGAAATGGAACCAGCCCAGGAGCTCATCAATAGATGAATGAATTATTTTGTTTTGTTTTGTTTTGTTTTTGGTGAAACTGGGGATGAACTCAGGCCTTGTGCTTGCCAGGGAAGTGCTTACTTTACTGAGTTATCTCCCCAGCCCAGTGAATGAATTTTTAAATGTGATGTATGTACAAGGTAGAATACTAGTCAGCCATAAAGGTAAACTAAATTATGTCATTTTCAGGAAAATGGATGGAATTGGGTATCATCCAGTGAAGAGAAATAAGGAAGATACAGATAAATAGATGCCACTTGATTTTTCTAATAGGTGGAATCTAAGAAAAGGGACATGATTATAGAAGGGAGACTATTATTAGAGAAGAGGAAAGGAATGAAAGGAGGAGTGGAGTTGTTAAAAAGGGTAATAGCTATGTTCAAAATACCCACATTGGCAGGACGTGGTGGTGCATGCCTGTAATCCCAGCACTTGGGAGGCTGAGGCAGGAGGATTGTTGTGAGTTCGAGACCAGCCTGAGCTACAAAGTGAGCTCGAGGCCAACCTGAACTGCATAGTAAGACCCTGTCTCAAAAAAGACAAAAAAAAAACAAAACTCCACATTGAAATCCAATATTTTTTAAAGTTAATAGGCACTGGAAAAAAAAATATATATGTAGTATTTGGTGCAAGGTCTCACTGCACAGCTCAGACTCATAATGATCCTCCTGTCTCAGTCTCCCCAGAGCTGGAATTACAGATGTAATTCCCCGTCTCGGTGGCAAGCTCAGCTAGCCTGGGGGGTGGGGCTGGTGCATAGTAAATATACTTTAACAACAAGAAAATGGATGTTGGACACAGTGCTAGGAATTATCATTATTTCCTTCTAGGAGTTCCCTAATGGCACCAATAGGAGTAGCTCCTCATGGTGAATTATGGCTTTCTGCTTATTAATTTACATCCTCATTCACTTCTGTATTTCTCAACCCTAAACCGAGTAGGGCATTTCTCAGGCCCTCCCCAATCCACTCATCACAGCACTGCACAAGTTCACTTCTGCATAGTTTATTCACAAACACCTTCTAAACTACTGAGGCTAAGGGCAAAGGCACACCGCGAGGCACTTGTTCAAAGGAGAAGATGATGTGAATCTAACTGGGAAATAGTTCCCAATGTAAATATCCCCCTCCAGACCCAATTTCTCTACTGAGGAGAAGGGAACAGGAAGATTGAAGTGTTTTAATTGTAATTCCTGTCGCCCTTTGAGACTGTTTGGGAATAAGACATTCAGAGCATAAGTTTTCAGTGTATCACAGATTTCATTTTTAATTCATGTTATTAAAGATGTGCTATATGCCAGGTCCAGGGGTAAACGCTGCTCTATCACACAGCTAGAGACCTGTCCTAGGGCACTCTTAGGTGAACAGAATATGACCTCAACTTCTAACTTGTTTTCTTTTAATATATTCATTCTTGTATGCCATCTTCATCAGTTGCACAGAGGACCACAGATTCTAGGGAACACAAAGGAGATACCTATTATACATAATGCCACTCTCTTCTGAGCCTATGGCTGAGGCAAGAGGATTGCCATGCATTCAAAGCCAGCCTGGAATACATAAAGAATTCAAGGCCAGTCTGAACTACATGGTGAGACCCTACCTCAAATAAATAGAGAACCTGTCAGTAAAAATAAATAAATAAATAAATAACTCCTTTTACAGTGTCTCTGTCAAGTGGTCATGTGGTTCCTCAATGGACACCTCCAAAAGCAAGATTTAACACCCTCAAGATGATTTATTCTATTTCTAAATAGCAGCAGGGGTTGGAATGTTCTTTCTGTGTCCAGCCAGCATTGGTTCCCCTTAAAATTCAAACCCAGTTCTGCCCTTTGGGTCTATGCAGGACAGGACATTTCTTTTGCTCTGAATGAGCCCTGGGTTATCTGAGGATGGTTGTTACATCTTCCCCAAGGATTCTCCAAACATCTCTATTGATTCTCCCTCTCTTCATAGACATTGTTTGAAGTTCCTTCTTTGATCATATGACCAACAGAGCTACTCCCTCCATCTCCATGAAAGCATGAAAAGATCTTCACATAAACTGAATTATTTACTTGATTTTCTTATGTTAAGTTGGGGTATCATGTGATTATAAAGCCACTTTTCCTACCTTTACAATATTCCATTATGTGCATAGCTGTATATAGCTTTGAAACAAGCAGACCAACTTTATTATTCACAAGCTAGACCTAATAGTACTGGGTTTCCAGGATGGCTATATTTAAAAAGATAATGAGTGTTAAATATTTCAACAAATATTGATCCAACACCCATCCTTTACTGAACTCTGCATAATCCAGAAGAACCTAGAAAACAACATTTAACCTTCTGGAGCTCAGTCCCTAGCCTGAATGTGAGAACATCTCTAAGAGCTCATATAGTCAGAAGTGAAGCCAAGGAGTCCTCAAAGGAAATCCCCATGACTTAAGTAAGTAAGAAGCTCAAAAATGGCACCCTGTGTTATGATTTCCATCATAATGAACAAAGACACAATCAAAAGCTGTCAATAAAGCCTTTCAGTATTATAGTTTCCTATGAGAGAGATACTTTTAGAAACAGAAGAAAGGCCATAGTGGTATTTCTTATGAGTAATAACCATTGTGTCACCTATTATCTCATCTGCTCCTCCTAGAAGCCCACATTTCCCATAAAGCAAGGGGTATTATTATAAAGAACGGGGTTCTTCTCTACACAGCAACTGAATTTTAGATATAGGTCACTCCACTAACTTACTCAAATTGAGTGCGGCCTGCGTCTAGCATCAGGAGGCTTTCTGCCTTTCAAAAGGCGTGCTTGGCCTCCTTATCATTTTGCATGGCAGTGTTTGGTCAAGGAATTGATAGCAATGGAAGTTATTTACCATAAAATGCACCATCTCTTCTCTCACTTGAAACCACCGTTCTTCCTGTTTCTCTGTAACTGTCAGATCACCCACCATCTTGGGTGGGGCGTGCTTGAAACCACTGTCTAACATTTGACTAGCAGAGGGAAGTGACCACAGAATGTCACCATCTGTGTCACAGTAAGGACATTTAACAGGAAGGACTTCATGTTTACAGTAAAGGGCAGCTGCCCCATTCACCACACTTACAGAAATGATCTCTTTCATAAACCTTCATCCCTCACCTTGTATTCTATACTGATGAGATTTTTAAGTACAGTGTCTATCTTGGATTATTAATCTGAATACTTTTTTCTTATGGTAATATTGTCTACAATTATTGTAGACAATAATTATGTCAGCATCATACTAGGCACTTTAGATATTTTTATCTGTTAATCTTCACAATAATCTTCTAGGCAAGCACTCTTATTCTATTTTTTTTTTTTATTTATGTATTTGATACAGGGTCCCACTATGCAGCTTCAACTCATAGTGAGCCTCTTGTTTTCAGCTTCCCCAGCACTGGAATTACAGGCATGTGTCATCATGCCTGGACTCATTTGCTGATGACTCCATTCGCCAGCTCAGTGCACCCCAGGGGCAGGGCTGGTGCGATATGCGGGATCCAGAATCAAATCCCTGTCCCTGACTTGCCAAAGCAAGTGCTTAGTCTACTAAATCATCTCGCCAGCCCGTCTCTTATTCTTTTTTTCACATAAGAAGACTGGCTTATCAGCAGATTAAAGCTCCTGCTTAGGGAGATGTGAGGACAGGAGTTTGATTCTGGGTATAGTGAGACCCTGCTGACCCTATCCTAAATACATAAAAAAATAAAGAAGACTGGCTCAGAGAGGACAAATGGCTCACTTAGAGTAACTCAACTGGTGACACCAGGCCTGGGCCTGTGACGTGAAGTCTGTGATCCTTTTACTCTTCTGCCCACTGCCCCTGGCCTGCGAATGCCCCTCTGCTCAGAATGCCCTACTGCCCCTGCCAGTTCACCCCCTGACATTATTTTATCCTCCTGTGTCCCCTACAAAGGTTTATGAGCTCCTGGGAGAAGACAGCTTATTCATCTTATTCACCCAGGAAACAGAACACTAAAGGGTCAGTGAATACTTTTTCAGTAAACACACAGTATGTTGGGTTCAGAACCATATGAACAAGAGACAACCCTACAGCTAGAATTGCTGACTATCCACTCAAAATTATAGAAAGGCCTATCTTTTGTGAAGATTACTAGTCAATCAAATCACTTAGGTAGCCTATGTGACAGGAAGCAGCCTTGCAATGGCTGAACTGCTTTTCACCGAGGCTCCAGATGACATTTCCTCCTGTGCAACCCCCCGAGAGCATGGACTCCTCCCTTCCTTAGCATGCACACCACTCAGAAATAGCTAAAAAGATAGGAAGCCACTCAGATGTGGGTCAAAAAGCTTGCTGCTCCTTGTAAACAGAGTCATCGTGCCAAGAGGTCAGGAGGAGAGGGCTCCTCTGTGTACGTGGAAGGCTGGTTTCCCTGGCAGCAGCTGAGCACTGAGGGAGTTCCCAGGCTTTAGAATTTAAAACACAGACACTTGAAGGTCACTTTAGTTGGGAAGAAACATGAAAAAAGTTGCTGTGTGGGGGACAGCAAGCCAAAAAAGAAAGCAGATGGGGGGGGCAATAGTGCTATACCTGGGGCCGGCGAGAGAGCTCAGCAGACTAAGCACTTGAGATGAGTCAGTGACAAAGACAGGGCATGGTGCTTGTAATCCCAGTACTGGGAGGCTGAAAGCAGGAGGTTCACTGTGAGTCCAAGCTGCATAGTAAGACCCTGGACCAAATACATTTAATAATAATAATAATAATAATAATAATAATAATAATATACTGCAGAAGGTTTCCTAAATGCCAGGCATTTACATTGTTTTAGTCCTTATAATGGTCTGGGGGAAGGTATAGCTGAGGTGTATAAATAAAGCTTTAAGAAGTTAGGTAACTTGCCCAGGTTCCCCTTGTCCATAGTGGAGAACTGAGAGGGCTGAATTCAGGTCTACCTTGGCTCCAAAGCCTAAGCTCTGAAGCATTAATGCTAATCATTAACTGCACTTCACTGAACATTTGCTCCCTTCCCTGGTGAGCGTGGACTGGAGGGTAAAGACTAGAGCTGCACTGCATGCAATTTATCTTTATTTATATTTGCATGAGAGCTCACTGTTCTCATTCTATAAGATGTCATCATACTAAATTAGTTTTTTGTAGTTGTTCAGTCCTAGGCTAGCAACCTCTTTTAGATGATATGCAGAGACATCTGGCTTCGCTGTCTCCAAACTGTCAATCTTACCCGAGAAACAGGCACCCTGAGGGGCAGAGCAGCAGCCACAACAGAACTCGGTGGGATGAAAACCTCAGTGGTTTCACTTAGATTTGTAGACTGGATTATGTTGTACTAGACACTTTATATCTATTAGTTCATTTGATGGAAATAATAAAAAACATAAGGAAGATAAGTAACACTACTGCTATTATACAAATGAGGAGGGCTGGCCAAATAGCTCAGCGGATTAAAGCACCTTCTTGGGCAGACCCAGGAGCTGGGAGGTCAATCCCTGGACCTGCTGTGCCAGCCCCGGCCCATGGGCACTCTAAGATGGCAGTGAGACTGGGCATGTTGGCAGGCATCCATTATTCCAGCTCTTGGGAGGCTGTAAACAGGAGAATCACTATGAGTCCAATCTAGCAGTGAGACCCTGAATACCCCGTCCTAAATACAAAACAAAACCAAAAAAAAACCACAAACAAATTAGGAGATGCACCTGGAATTATAAAATTAGCAAGCAGTAGAATTAGTACATCAGTTTAGATCCTGAGAATCCAAAATCCAGATAGATGATCTTCTAGCCTGTTAGAAATATAGGTAGAACTACGCTCTGATCCTGACTCTGCCACATATCTCTCTGAACTGCAGTTCTTATCTATTAAATAAGAGTCAGAATGCCTACCTCACAGAATACTGAATCTAATGGAAATAATGTACATACAATTCCTTCTGTAAAGCAGTGAGAAAAACCCTGGGAATCCTGTCCTCCTAGAGTTTGTGCTGTGGCATTAGGAAGTGGAGAGTGAGAAGCAAACAGTCAAGAACTGAATGCTTAACTCTCAGTTTTTAATCAGTGAAAACAAAGGGAGCGCTGGGTGTACAGCTCAGAGGCACAATGCCTGCCTGCCAAGTGCGAGGTTCTGAGTTTGATCCCTGGTACCAATATATAAGTAAATAAATGAATGGAAAGCTGCTGCCTGGCATGGTAGCACATGCCTATATGCTATAGTTCCAGTACTTAGGATCTGAGACAGGAGGATCACTGTGAGTTCAAGGCCAACCTGAGCTACATAGATAGTTCAAGGAAGGCCAACCTGAACTGCATATTGAGACCCTGTCTCAAAAATAAAAGGAAAATACTGAATAATTTGCAGTGTGCAGTGGAGTGCCCTAGCCCAGTATGAAACCCAGGGAAGCCCCTCTAAGTAACAACACCTCCACTGGGACTTGAAAAACATCATCAGACTGATGATGTGCTATGGGTGACAGCTGATAGTGCTCCAGGCGCAAGGGGCATCTCTGATAAAGAAGCTGGTGTTGTTGAGGAACAGAGGAGTGCTCACATAGCTAGGCTGTAGGAGGTCCAGGGAGAAGGACGTGACAGGATACAGGGAGGTCACCGCCTTGGAGGTCAAATTGAAAACTTTGAACTCTCACAGCTGTGAAAAGCAGCCAAAGAGATTTGGGCAAGGAGCAGTGCAAGCAGAATTCAGCTTTAAACACTCTTAGTTTCTGATGGGGAAGTGGAGATCTTTTTAAAAGCTTTTGCTAGGGGTTAAACTCAGATCCTTGCGCTTGCCAGGGTCGTGCTTATTCCCTGAGCCATCTCCCGGACCCCTTGCCCTTCATTTTTTTAAACAAATACTTCCCTAGCCTCCCTCTACACTGTAGAGTTGTCTCATTAAAGACAGTATCAGGAAACAGCCTGGGGCAAGTGCCAGCTCCTTCTCTGCCTTCCAAGAGAAGGGACACACCACCTAGAAGACACTATGCTCTTGTCATCTTGGGCTGGTGCTTCTCTCTGTAAGCAAAGAGCAACTTCCAAAGCCTAAAAATGCATTGAGAATCAGTGTGACATTTCTGGGAGAGTCACTTATCCATTTTGTTATTGTTTTTGAACAAAGGAGCAAACATATACTAAGCATTAACTATTTTTACTTTATTAAGCACTCATTATATTTACCACATGGGGGTGGAAAGAAATGAGATAGAGGTACTTTAAGAACACAGTTCTGCCTGTAATCCCAGCACTAGGGAGGCTGAGGCAGGAGGATTGTTGTGAGTTCGAGACCAGCCTGAGCTACAAAGTGAGCTTAAGGCCAGCCTGAACTGCACAGTGAGACCCTGTCTCAAAAAAAAAAAAAAAAGACAGAAAAAAAAAAAAAAAGAACACAGTTCTAAGGGCCGGCCAGGTAGCTCGTGGACCTAAAGCACCTGCTTAGGTAGGAGCAGGGACTGGGATTTCGATCATCTGGGGTGCTGCACTGGCCCTGCCCCCTCAGTGCACCAAGAGGGCAACTGAGGCTGGGTGTGGTGGTGGTGCGCCTGTAATTCCAGCTCTTGGGAGGCTGAAAGCAGGAGGATCACTATGAGTCCAATCTGTGTACCGAGACCCTATAGACCCTGCACTAAATACATTAAAACAAAAACAAAAAAATCCCCACAGTTTGGAGTAGAATAGGCCATAAGGATAAACAAATAATCACAACAGTGTAGGGCTACAAGAAAGAAGCAGTAGGAGTTACACAGCTAACAGGCAAGTCTTCAGAAGAGGTAATTAGCATATAATTTATGCTCAGTAAATGCGGGCTGGTGAGGGGTTTTTTAAGGTCAAGGGAGACTTGTAGGCTGAGAAGCTTTGTAGGTGGAAGAAGAGGAACCGTGAATGAACTGAAGCATAAATACCTTTCCAGTGTTCTTTGGAGACTATTTTCTCATCTAACAGAGATTATTGGCAAGGAGGGCACACAGATCCTAGGACAGTAATCCTATAGACAGATGAAGGAAGAAGAGTTGGTGTCCACTTGGCATGAATTGGCTCTGCACTCGGGTTCCTTAAGTCTTGCTCAGCAGTGCAGTGTGGTGCCTGTGTTATTCGTATCTTGTCATGGATGACTGTGCCACATCCCTCCACAGGGTGATGGTGTCATCACCTAATGAAATCTATGAGCATTTTCTTCTGTGCTGCTCTGCAACCCATGCGCGCCCCTGCAAAGTTGCCTCGCTGAGCCACAGCGGAGCTAGGAAAGCTGGAAGGAGGAAGGAAGAAGAGGAAAGGAGCCAAGGATGGATGGCAGGGATGACCAAGGATTGGTGTTAGCTTGTTTTTCCTGTGGGGCTGGGGATCAAACTAAGGACTTTGCATATGCCAGGCAGTCATTTATGCCACTGAGCTATCTCCCTGGGCCCAAAGATTGGTATTATCTTAATATTTTTAATGAGCATAATAAAGAATTAGTTCTCAAGATTTAATTGGATCATTTTTAAGATTAAAAAAATCATTACATCCATTGATCCCCAGCTCTACCCTGCTGGCCCTGCCCCCAGGGACTCACTGAGATGACCGATTGAGACTGGCCGTGGTGGCGCACACCTATAATCCCAGCTCTTGGGAGGCTGTAAACAGAAGGATCACTAAGAGTCTGATCCAATAGTGAAACCCTGAACACCCTGTAGACCCTTCTCAAAAAAAAATCATTAGCCGGGCGTGGTGGCGCATGCCTGTAATCCCAGCACTCGGGAGGCTGAGGCAGGAGGATTGTTGTGAGTTCAAGACCAGCCTGAGCTACAAAGTGAGCTTAAGGCCAGCCTGAACTGCATAGTGAGACCCTGTCTCAAAAAAAAGACCAAAAAAAAAAAAAAAAAAAAAATCATTAAGTCCAGCCAGTCTTACTGGTACAAAGCCTGTAATCCCAGAACTCAGGAGACCGAGGCAAGAGAATCACCAGGAGTTCAAGGCCAGCCTGGGCTACACAGTTAATTCAAGGTCAGCCTGAACTACAGAGTGAGACTCTATCTTTAAAAAATTAAGGATGTACAGTCTTGTTTTCTTTTTTTCTTTTTTTTTTTTTCTTTTTGTATTTTTTTAGGGAAAGGTCTAGAGGCTGCTCAGGGTCTCACTACTAGACTGGACTCATAGTGATTTGCCTGTTTACAGCCTCCCAAGGCTGGGATTACAGGTGTGCCCCACCAGGCCCAGTCTCAGTTGCCTTCTTAGTGTACATGGGGAGCAGGGCCTGGCATGGCAGGCCTGGGGATCGAACCCCTGGCCCCTGCATCTGCTTCCAGGTGCTTTACTCTGCTGAGCTATTTTGCCCACCCTATAATTTTGAACTATGTTTGTTGATGTGAAGAAGTTGCTAATTTACTAGTGGTATTCAAAATGAAATATAAACTAATTATTATGTTCTGAACTATCCTGTATGTTAAAAACATATGTGCAAAAAGCTTTGAGATGCTTTTTTATAAGGAGTTTCAGCATTTTCTGTATCAGTGAGGTATGACTGTGCTTTCTTTGACTTCTAGATTTCCTAAATTTTCTATAAGAAAATATAATTTAAGGAACCAATTTTTTAAAAGTGTAAGTTAAATGAGAAAATATCTAGGAACAGAGAGAGGGAGAGAGCATAATAGAAGATGGGGAGAAGGAAGAAATCAAGTAGGGGAAGCAGATGCAATCCTTAAAGAGATTTTTCTTATTTTCCAGAAAGCTAGGAGAGAAAATGTTTTCATTCTCAGAGTTTTCAGTATGCTTTCCAAGCCGTAAAATTCCTAAATATAACCAAAGATGATGATTTCACAGGGCAGCCAATGTAAACATGGATCTTCAAAAGATCTTTTCAATTGGCTGTATTTTACTTTTCTCAGAAGTTTCCATTTTGAGTTCCTTTTAAAATATACCCTTTTCCTCTTCGTCAGGACTTGAAAGTTTCAAGAAAATGCAGAACAAGATTAACGAATTGGGAAGCACAGGGGTGAGGTCTGGGAAGGTTAATCCCTCTGGTGGGAAGGGGGAGGGGAGCCCCCCTCCAGGCCAGCCTAGGGTGGCACTACTGAGACTCCAGTGCACGTCCATATCAGCTGAGCTCTTGTTAATATGTATATTTTGTTGCAAGAGTGCTTGGGAGCCTCCCTTATGTCCCGCACCCCTGGCTAACTCTGAGCAACAAGGCCGTCCGCAGTTGTCCTAGGTTGCATTTCACACGGAGCACAGCCTCTGGTTTGTAATAAGTTCTAAACTCCTGGTTTCATTTTTCTAACCAAAATGTTAAATAGTGGAAAGTTTTCAGAAAGGCTTTTAACCAGGAGCAAGGTACAGTTTAAGGCACTGTGCCTGGAAGTAAAACAGGAGATAGAAATTGGAGTGGGCAGAAGGCCTGAGTACATGAATGTGACTTGTCATGAAGGACGTCTTGCTGTAGGGAAGACATGGCCACTGTCCAAGGACCTACGTGTAGTCCTAGCAGGCATTAGCTGTGTGTTTTTGTACTGTTTATTCCTGGTTCTGTTTACCTTCCTACTAAGTAAAAGAATTGGTCTACATGGCTTCTAAAATCTTTTCTACTCTGAAACTTCAGAAACCTATAAAAGAGATGTCCATAGTAAGGGTGGGGGAAAAAAAGAATGTGCCACCACATACAGGTGCATAACTGCCAAAGACATGGACATATGAGATTATAGTGCCGGAATGTCCCCCTTGTCCGCCTAGAGGCAAAAATGTTATTGGAGCAAGAGACAGGGAAATTGGCCAGGTAAGAAATCCTAGTACCCTGCCTTTCTGATTTGGGCAATTTAGAGTATTGGGATCCTGTCCCAGTGCCTGTGCAATGAAGCAGGCCCAAGAAACAGGCTCTCCTGAAGCCTAAATGGAGCATGGCAGCTTTCACCTCCTGCAGTCCCCAGTCCTCACTCCTTTGAGGTGCTCAGCAGCCCCATACTGCATTCTCTTGAGCTTTGGGTGCCAGCCAAATGGCTTGAATTCTCTCTGGGAACAAATTCAATCTTTATAGCAACCCACCCAAGCTCTCCTTAGGGATCCCCCGCTGCACCCCAAGCCCTACAGACACTGCAGACTCTGTAGCAGCCAAGCCTCCAGGATCTGCATGGACTGTACGTGACACTTTTTTCTTGTGCTTCAGCAAGTCCTGTCTGCAAAGTGAAGATCAGTCCTTACTTTGATAAGCACAAGGGTGGGAAAGGGCCTGCTGGAAGAAGATTACCTACCAGGAATCTAAACCTTGCAGCTCCACCTGCAACTTCCACAGACAGGGGCTCTGGGACTTTTTCTTGTTCTTGTTCTTGTTCTTGTTCTTGTTCTTGTTCTTGTTCTTCTTCTTCTTGTTCTTGTTCTTCTTCTTGTTCTTCTTCTTCTTCTTCTTCTTCTTCTTCTTCTTCTTCTTCTTCTTCTTCTTCTTCCTCTTCTTCCTCCTCCTCTTCTTCCTCCTCCTCCTCCTCTTCCTCCTCCTCCTTCTTCTTTTTTGATGGTGGGAGTGGCAATGGC
>PVKA01051210.1:0-12312 GCA_004027165.1 Ctenomys sociabilis
CATCGTTGTCATATTCTCTCCTTAATAAGAAAATCCTAGGTCACTCCACACTTCAGTATAGGGGTTTGCCAGGTATGAGTACCAGATGGTGGGGGTTGGGATCCTTGGGGGCCATTTTAGGAGCTGCCTACTGCCGCAGTGTCAGTCAGTGAGCCTGCAGTGCTGCCCTCCCGAGACTAAGCGGCCTCACAAGAAGTAGGAGACAACACAGTTTCAGGAACGTGTTTATTCCCCCTGAGGAGAGGAATGTGTGAGAGAAACCTACAGGTGGATTTAACAATGCTAAAATAGTCTTTTCAAGTAGGTATGTACTTCTTCATCATAGCCTGTAAGTCACATATAGACTATGTGTATGCTTCTGGATATGCCAGATATTACATACTAATTTTTATTTTTTTTGAGGTTTTTGACTTTTGTTAATTCTTTTTCTAGCTCATTGTTAACTTTATTGAAAAGCAATAATGATTATATAGCAAATTAAAAATTGTAGACAAATACTGAAATGCGAGAAATGTAACATGTAGACAGTGAATTTCAGAAAAATATTTCTGAAATGAATACATGAGATTAATAATAGATTGCACATTGTAAAAATTATTTACAAACTTAAATGAATATAACAATAAAAATTGTCTGAAATAAACATGAAGAAGAGTTTACATATCAGTCATATAATAGCTCATTCTACCAAAATCAAGAAACTTATTTTCATATAATTAGAATTCTCAAAATACAATGGGGTATACAATAGATATTTAAAGATTTAAAATTTCTGAGTTTAGTTAAAATTATGACATCACATTTCCAAGAAAATGAACCTTTTGCACAAGAAATATGAATAAAAATAATACCAAAATACACAGGAATGAAACTGTCCAAAACGAATTGTAAAGAAAAAAATCACTGGGGCTGGGGAGATGGCTCAGTGGAATAAGCGCTTCCCTGGCAGGCAAAGGGCCTGAGTTCAATCCTCAAATTTTTTATTGAAGAAGAAATAGCAATGAGACAGTTTCAAATCAAATTAACAGGACAGATTCAGTAATTAATACATTGCAAATTGTTTTCATAATGGTTTGTTGTCGTACAAGGTGCATACATGATATTCTACTTACAGACACTATTAGAGCAGATGTCTCTAATCAATGAATTAAGAGAATGTAGCTGTATACTTAACTTATTTTTTTAAAGCTGAATTATAACACAGATTCAATAATTAATACTTTCTACCTTGTTATCTTCCTAGTGGTTGTCCATAGTACTAGAAGCTGACATAATATCTTATTCAACCACTATTAGTGCAAATCTTGCTTCTCATAGAATTATGCAGAAGCATGGCATATTTATCCCAACTGTACTGTTTATTCACACACATCATGGTTCTGCCTTTGTATCCCCCTTGTTTGGTCTAGACCTGTCAAAGATGAACACTCCATTGTCATTAAACCATTATAGGTGCCTGAACTGGGTGTCACAATCAAACACAGTCCAGCATTCCACAACAATAGTGAGTTATCTGAAGAAGTTGTTGACTATAGCCATTTACAGCTCAACTTATTAATATGGCCCCACTTTATATACCTCATTTTTATACTTTTCTGCTAGATGGTTAAGACCGAGATAAAGCAAGACCTGTATAACAAACAGTGTAGCTTTTGTTTCTGATGAGGTCAGTGAAGTCCCCTCAAGGTTTATCTTGTAATCCTGTACCTCACTCTGTAGATCCTTTGTCTGTGTCAGCCATGTGGATGAGTCATGGCCATTGCTTGACCAGTTTGCTCTCTGTGAGAGCCCGAGAGAAAGTTTTCTCTCTATGTAACTCTTCCCAGGCACACTATAGATCCTCAATCACCTTCCTTTGTGGCTCTATAATCTCCTTGATCAGAAAATTTGGGGCACAACTGAGTTCCATGATGTTGCAGTACAGGTTCTCCTATGTCCTGAGTCTTCGCTGACCTTGAAAGGCTAGGGCCAAAATGTTGGCTGGCCTTGCGGCTCTTCTATTTCTCCAGTTTTGATCTGTGAACTCAGGTTGTTAACCATCCAGAAGAAAAGCTGATTAGTACCCTGCAGCATATGCCATTCAGTTTGCCCTAACTATCTGACTCAATTATTTTTAGTTGTTGTTGAACACTTCTATTTGTATTTCTTCTTTTGACTTCTTATACTAGGGAGACTATATGATATTTGCACATGTGTGTCTGGTTTATTTCACCTATGAGTATATGTTCAAGTGGCATCCACTTTAATATAAATGCTTCAAGTTTATCATTCTTTATAGCTGAGTAATACTCCAATGGAAGAACAAAATTAAATAGCATTTTATTTTACATTAGAAAAAAAAGAATAAGAGACTAGACTTATTTATTCAAAGGACTGAAAAAAGATCTGTCCTCATTGAATTTTATATGTAGCAAGCACACCTCTGAAAACTGAAAATTAAAATATTTTCCAGTTATACAAACTTGAAATATTCTAATACCTCCAGATGTAGCATATAGAAAATAACAAAGAGCATAATCCAGAAGGCAAGAGAAGTTGCTGTATGGTCCTAAATGAAGAATAAAGAGCTCTCAAAATGTTAGTCATGCAGGACTATGTAAAATATAATTATATTAGAGGAATGCAATGCACTTAAGAGGTCATTGAAGATTTCTACAAAACAGTATCAATCTTATGTCAGGTTATATACATGTTTTTTCATGTGTGTGTGTGTGTATGTGTGTGTGTAAAAGACAAAGAGCTAATGTAAAGTCAATGGAAAATGAAAGTTCATTTTTTAAAGTTTCTAATACTAGGGGAAAAATATAATACCATGTCTTATAAGTAGATTGTAAGTCAAAGAAACTGTGAAAATACAACAAAAATTAAAATTGAAATTAAACAGCATTCAGAAAATTAAATATTAATTCAAAATTAAATTAAATATTTCAAAATAATATTCAAAAATTAAAATTAAATTGTGAAAGTCCAACCAAGAGTCTAGAATGTGGTGTGTCATATGTACGAATGTGTGATCAATTCAGAGTGTTCACATAGTATTTGATGAGGTTAATATATACAAAAATATCAACTAAGAAAGTTTTCGTGGTAGCAAAAAATGACTGAGAATAAAACGTAACAAAATACTGGAATGGCAAATACTGGAATGGAACCAGCACTTCTGACACTTTAGGGCTAGGATATCACACAAAGTTCTAGCATGTGGTGGATGGGGACAGTGGCCATAATGCTAACTGGTGGCCAGGTGTCACTTGTGGGACTGAGCTACTGCTATTTCCTTGATATCTGCCCTGTAGACCTCAGTAGAATCATGATCAATTTCTTCTATGCTAGTGTCTCCTGCATTTCTTCTGGGTGGGCTCAGGGCCTGAGAATGCATGTTGCTCCTTCTCTTTGTCATTTTGTATATCACTGTCTTCTGACGTTTGATGTAGTTTTGGTACTAGGTCTGGATCTACCAATTTCAAACTGTTCCAGGTGGCTGTGGCTTGGGTCTGGCTGTGCTCCACTTCTTCCTGCAGTATCCCTTGGAAGTGAAACCACTGTGCTACTCTGGCCAGACATTTTGCTCCTGGATCCACTGGGTGGGTGTTGCTTGTAGCTACTCTGTAGGGAGTTCTGCTGCTGGGTTCCACACCTGGCCTGTTTGATGGAGAAAGTTCCACACACGTGCCTGCCTGGCCTGTGTTCTGGCTGGAGTGAAGGTTTGGCAGGCCCTTGCTGGTCCCACTTACATGCCTGGCCTGCGTGTTGGCTGGAGTGAGGGTCTGCAAATACCCTGGCAATCCCACTCACAGGAAGGGCCTACATGCTGGCTGCAGTGAGGGTCCTGAGGGCCCAGGGCAGTCCCACTCACAGGCCAGGACTGAGTGCTGGCTGGAGTGAGGGTCCTGAGGGCCCCGGGCGATCCTACTCACACACTTACATGCTAATTTTTAAAGCATTTGCTTTATTATGGAAAGTGACAAGAACATCAACTCTGGAGAAACAAGAATCTTTGTGCCCTTGAGTTGGTGGCAGGACTTCACAGGAGAAGTAGCTGGAAACATGTTTTTAGAACACAGAATTTATTTTTAGAGCAGTTTTATATTTACAGGAGAATTCCACGGAAAGGGCAAGTGCTCCCGTGTCCTCTTCTCCCACCCCCAGTTTCCCTATTATTAACATCTTGTATAATGTCATACACTTGTTACAAGGGATGAGCCAATATTTGTACATTATGATACAGTGCAAGGTTTACATTAGAGTTCATTCCTCATGCTGCGGGTTGTATGTCTTCCTAAATACATAATGGCATACAGCCACGGAACAGTGTTCCATCGAGCAGTGCCATTGCCCCACAATCCTCTGTGCCCTGTTTTATTCTTCCAAATTCCTATCATCATGGATCTTTTCATTCCTTCCATTCCTTTCCTATTTCTAAATATTGTACAGTTGGGATCATACAGCCAAGATTTTCTGACCAGATATTTTTCACGTAGCAACGCATACTTAAGATCCTTGATGTCTTTTTAAAGCATATTGAATTTTGTTTTCTTCTTAGCACAGAATAATATTTTATCATATGTACAGATCATGGTTTGTGTATTTATTAAAATGCCACGTTCTCTCCAGGTTTTGGCAATTATGAATGAAGATGCTATGCCATGCATGTGAAAATTTTTGTGCGGATGTAAATTTTCATCCCGTCTGGGTAAACACCAAGGAGCATCCTTGCTGATCATGTGTTGAGGGTGTCCAGTTTTGCAAGAATCTGTCGAACTCTTGTTCCAAGTGGCTGCGTCATTTTGCACTCGCTCTAGTAGTGAATGCAGATTTCTGTTATTCCACATCCACATCAACTTTGGAAATTGCCAGTGCCCTGGCTGTTTTACTGTTTCAAGAGGTATACAGTATGCCTTTCATTTCATCTGTAGCTGCCTAACACAACGTGAGATTGGACATGTTATTCTACGGTATTTGCCATTTGTATGTGTGTTTGGTGAGGTGGGTGTCTGTTCTTATTGTTTACTTAGTCTCGTTTGGGTGGTCTTCTTAACTGTTGTTTCAAGTGTACTTTGTAGATGTTGTGCACAAATCCTTTCTCATTTATATGATTTGAAAGTATGTACTCCCAACCCATGGCTCAGTTTTCTAATTTGTTAATGTGTTTTTTTTTTTTGGAATAGTTGGGTTAAAACACCAATTTATCCCCCCCCCCCTTTATGTATCATACTTTTGCAGTCATATCTAAAAGGTAAGCGCTGAACTCATGGTTTTCTAGGCTTGTTCCTCATTGTCTTTCAGTTTTGTAGTTCTGTACTTACACTTGGCTCTATGGTCCATTCTGAGAGAGATGTAAGATGTATCTCTAAATTTCTTTACAAGGGAACGCTCATGGTTTCAGAACCATTGGTTGAGAAGAATATTTTTGGTTTGAATTTTTTTCCCCTTTGAATGGGCAATACTTATACAGATTTATTTCTGGGTTCTTTATTCTGTTTTACTAGTCTACTTGTTTAGTCTTTCAGAAAATCTGCAGTCCTGATTATTGTAAATTTATAGTTGGGTTTGAGGCCACACAGTGTCAGTTCTGTGACTTTGTTCCTGTCTCTTAGCAGTACGTTGGCTGTCCTCCATACCCATGTCAGCATCAGTCTGTCAATAACCGCAAAATAATGGGGCTTTGATTGTGTTACTGAATCTATAGATCGAGTTGGGAAGAATGGCTCTGTTAACAGTACTGACTTTTTCTACCCATAAACCCAAATTTTCAAGCAGCTCACTGTGATATAATTCATGTACCACACAGTTAACTCATGTAAAACAGCATACAAGTTTTTTTAAATATTGACAGTTTCCTATAACTACTCTATTGTGTAATTTTAGAATAATTTTGTTTCAGGGCTGGTCAAATAGCTCAGGGGATTAAAGCACCTGCAAGTAGGCGCAGGGGCCAGGGATTCAATTCTCAGGGTGCACTCAGATGGTGACTGAGACTGGGTGTGGTGGTATTAAACCTGTAATCTCAGCTCTTTGGAGGCTGTTGGATCTCTATGAGTCGGACCTAGTAGTGAGCCCATGAACACCCTGTAGACCCTTCATAAAAATACAAAAATAAATAAATTAATAAAAGAATATTCTTTTGTTTCGGGCTGGGGAGATAGCTCTGCAGTCTAAGCACCTGCCTGGCAAGTGCAAGGATCTGGGTTCAGTCCCCAGTATCACATGCCAAACCAGCCCTGTGCTGTGTTGGCCACTGAACCTAGGCATGGTGGTACACACCTGTAATCCCAGCGCTGGGGAGGCTGAGACAGTAGGATCGCTATGAGTCCTAGCTGTATAGTGAGACCCTGTACCAAATACATAAATAAAAGACAAAGAAGAATATTTTTGTTTCCCTTAAAGTAAATATCACATTCATATCTTCTGTACCTCCTCTGCTTCCTACATCAACCATGGAAAACTTTCTGTCTTCATGTTCTTCTAGTGTAGACATCTTTGGACACTATATCAGTGGTTATTTTACATAAATATAATCCGTGGCCTTTGTGAATGTCTTCTTTCTCATAATAAACTGCTTTCAAGAATTATACATTGGAAGAAAGATTTGTACTCAGAGTGTTTAGACAAGATATCATGTCTGCATCTTGTCCTCTGAATAACTACTAAGAAGACAACAATATACAGTGTATTAATTATTGTAACTGTTCTCTTACCTGTTTTGAAACTGTCTCATTGCTACTTCTTTCTCAATAAAATTAATAAAAAGTTATTATGCCATAACATATATTAATATATTACTTCTTTTTATAGAACAATATTTAATTTCATAGGTGTACCGTGGCTTATGTATCAATTCATCAGTCAATAAATGTTTTGATTGGTTCTAGTTTTGGCTATTATGAATAATGTTGCTATGAACATTTTGAGTATATGTATTTGTATGAAGGTGCTTTCTTTTTCATATATATATATATATATATATATATATATATATATATATATATCCACTAAGTCAATTGATAATTTATCTTCAGCATTTTGAAAAACTACCAAATTGTGTTCTAGAAAAGCAGGGGCATTCTGGCGCCCCACTAGCTGTGTATGAAGATTCCACACTGTCCACGCTTTTCTAGTATTCATTATTGCTTGTCTGTTTGAATTTTAGCCATCTTAATGATAGAGTTTTGATTTGCGTTTACCTAGTGGCCAGTGATGTTTAACACTATTTTACTCTCTTATTGACTATTTGAATATCTTACTTGGAGAAATATCTATTTGGATCATTTAAATCTATTTTAAAACTGGTTTGTTTAGCTGGATGTAGTTGCTCATGCCTGCAACCCCAGCAGCCTGAGGCAGGAGGGTCACCATGAGTTTGAGGCCAGCCTGGTCTACATCGTGAGTTCAAAGCTAGTCTCAACTACATGGCAAGACTCTGTATAAAAATTATTTATATTTTTATTACTGAGTTATACAAGGCATACATAAATATGTAAACATATATGTGCATATACATTCATTCATCTTACAGACACAAGTCCTTTATTGGATATATATATATATATATATATATATATATATATATATATATATATGGTTTATTGTTATATTATAGTTAATATAACAATATTAATTGTTATATATAGCAATTAATATTATATATATGATTTGCAAATGCTTTCATTCTGTGAGTTACTTTTCCTTTTTCTCATGACATAATTTATAGCACAAAATTTTGATGTTGATGCATTCCAATTTATCTTTTAAAAAAATTCCTTGTGCTTTTGTTATAGGAGCAAAGAAAACATGTAACAGGAGGCCACAAAGACTTACCTTCTGTTTTTGTCTAAGAGTTTCATAGCTTTATCATTTATATTAAGTCTATGATCAATTTTAAGTTAATTTTTGTCTACAATTAAGGTAGTAATCAAATTTATTCATTTGCTTATGGAAATACAGCTATTTCAGCTCTGTATGTTGAATAATTATTCTTTCTTCACTGAATTATATTGGTAGTCTTATTGAAAATTAATTGACCATAAATATAAGGGTTTATTTTTGTAGCACTAATTCAATTCCACTGCCTTTTATCTATCTTTAAGTCAGTTTCATATTGTCTTCATTACAGTGTAATTTTATACAAAGTTTTGAAAATGTGATTCTTACAAACACAGTGAAAGAACTTTGTTCATTTGTAAGACTATTTTGGATCCTTGAATTTCCATATAAATTCAAGAGATACTTTTCCTTTCTGCAGAAAATGGAGCTGGGTTTTGACAGGGATTTTGTAAAATCTATAGGTCAATTTAGAAGTATTGCCATATTAATAATAGTAAGTCTTGCAATCTACAAACATGGGATGCATCTTCATTTATGTAGATATTATTTAATTTCTTGAAACATTTGGTAGGTGTACAAATCTTGTACTTTTTTTGCTAAATGTATCCCGAAGTGCTTTATTTTATCCATGCTATCGGAAGTGGAGTTGTTTTCCTAACTCTGTATTCAAAATGTTGTTGCTAGTGCAAAGAAATAAAAATTTATTGCATAAATTGATCATGTGTTATCTCTGTTGAACATCAAAATAAATTCTCATAGATTTTTTTAATAGCTCCCTCAGGATTTTCTGTTTACATGACCATGCTTCCTGAAACAGAGGTACAGCGGTTCCCCACTTATTGTGGAGGCCGCATTCCAGATACCCCTGCGATAAATGGAATCAGCAAAGTAACGACATTATATTTATCTTAGTATTCATATATATATTAGGGCTTTATAAACCCTTCCCACACTCTTATACACCTTTTCCACACTCTAAAAAAACACTTATAATGTTCTTAACCATTTTCTAAACTCACAACCCTATGCAATTTTAAGAACATACACATATACTATGGTGCTGTATACTACCTAAAATCCCATGATACAGTGAAAAATCTGTGATAAATAATTTATATTAATATTTTTTGAAAACCCATGAAACAGTCTGCAAAAGTAGAATCATGAAATAGTGAGGACTAATGTTTTATTTTCTCTTTTCCAATGTATGCATTTTTTTTTTTTTTTACTTTCATGCTTAATTGCTCTGAGTGAAACTTTAGAATCCCTATTACAATGTTGATTAAAAGTCACAAAAATGAACATCTTTGTCTTTTTCCTAATTTTTGGTACAAAATACTGAAATTGAATGTGCTTATAGCTGTGTTTTTTCCTTAGATGTTTTACCTTTTGTTGAGTAGTTTGCTACGAAAGGATATTGGATCGTGTCAGTATATCTTGCCATATTTTTGAAATGCTAAGTTTCTTTTTTATTCTATTAATATTTTATATAACTTACATTAATTTTCAAATATTAAACAAACTTGTATTCCTGGGATAAGTCCCAGATTGTTATGGTACATTATTCTTTTTATATGTAGGTTTGCTCTTATTTTTCTAGTTTCTTAAACTGGAAGATTAAGCTATTGACAGTCTGTATTTTTTAATGTAGATCTCTACAACTGGAGCTTTCCGTTGAGTTCTACTCTAGCTAAATTTCATTGGTTTTGGTATATTGCATATTTTTTCCCACAAATATGAAAGCATTTTTTAAAATTGTCCCTGTGGCTTTTCACTTTTCTATGGTTATTTAATGATATGTTATTTAATTGCCACATATTTATGGAGCTCCAAATTTCCTTCTGTTTTAAATTTCTATTTTCGTTCCCTTGTGGTCAGAGAACATACTCTATTTTGTAAAATTCCAATCCTTTTAAATTTATTGAGGCTTGCATAGTGGCTAAGCATAAGGTCTAGTGGTACAGAATATTTCATGTGGTTCTAGAAGAATGTGTATTTTGCTGTCATTATGTGAAATGTTTTATAGGGATTTTTGGGGGGTCTACTTTTTATTGTTATTCAAGCCTTCTATTTTCTTGTTAATCTTCTGCCTAATTGTTGTATCCATTTTGTTGTTGTTGTTTTGTTAGCCTTGCTACACAGTGCAGGCTATCCTTTAACTCATTTATGTAGCCCAGGGTGACCTCAAACTCACAGCGATCCTTCTACCTCAGCCTCCCAAGGGCCAGGATTATGGACATGTACATCACACCCAGTGTGCCTACCCATTATTGAAGTCTATTGCTCTACCCATTATTGATGTCTCTAACTAGTTTTAATAAATTATCTATTTCCCCTTTAATTCTATCAGTTTTTGCTTTATGTATTTTGGGTATCTGTTGTCATAGGTAGGCATATATAGGGAAATATTATTTTCCCGGTGGGGGGCTTTTTCACCATGATAAAATGTTATTAAATGAACTGGATCTAGGGTGACTGGACCTGTATTATTCTTGCCCTACCTGTGCATAGTGTAGGACTTCTGCCCTATGAATTGGGACAGGGGTGGATGGGAAGGTTTGTCCGTCTAGTAGTGTTAGCAAGAATAGTTGCTGAAAAATAGGGGTGGGAAGAGGGGTGAGAAAGGTTAGCAGTCTGCTTCTGCCAAGAGGAAAAAATAGCTCTAGACAGAAGTTGCAAAACTCTTTTCTTGGTCATGCTGGTTTGGGTAGAGTTTTCTTATATTGACTAAGGGATAAGGAAATGAATTATGGCTCAACTGTTATAGACTCTCACTGTTTTAAATGAGATTTAGTAAATTTTCTTGAATGAATGTCTCTCCCTTTGTCTTATGCTCCTAGAATAATTTTTAGAGCATTTAAATAATTTTTAGAGCTGGGCATGGTGGCACACAGCTGTGATCTCTGCACTCTAGAAGTGCAGCGTCCGCCACAAGTTCAGGCCAGCTTGGGCTACATAGTAAGTTCAAGGCCACCCTCAACTAGTGAGATGCTGTCCTCCGTACCAAATTATTTTTGGAGATAGTGCTACGTTTTGGGTCTAATTTTGCCCCTAAAGTATCATGCAGTCAGTGGGGTAGGCTTCTAGAATTTGTGATTAATCCATGATCCAATGCTGGGATTATGGGTGTGAGTGCTGCACCCACCATGGTGCAAATAGCCTAAATATAATATAAAGAAGGGAGAGAGGCTTGCTAGCTACCACAGCTGCGGCTCCTCCCTTTGCTCTTTGCTGTTTCCTGTCACCATGAACTGCTGCCCTCTGCCATGTGCAACTCTGCCTTGGAGCCAGCTGAGTGTGGACTGAAACCTCCACTAACTGTGAGCTAAATAAACCTTTCCTTCCTTCATTTTGGGTGGTTTTTTTTTTTTTTTTTTTTTTTTGTCCCAGCAACAAAAGTAACCAGGACAGAATTTGGTACTGGGAGTGGGGTCAATGCTACAACTACACCTGATCGTGTGGTACGAGGGCCTTTGGGAATGGCTTATGGGAAGAGATTGGAAAGGTCTGAAGATCTTACATGAAAGGAAAGTGCTGGAACACCTTTGACTGTTCTTCATGGGAGATCCTAATGTTGATAGAAAGCCTGCTTTTAAAGAGCAGGCTGGGGAGGTTTTTTCCTAGGAAGAAAGATTGCACTGGTTGTTGAACTCTAAACAATGTGTATTATGGCTTGGCAGAAAGTTTGTCTGCATTTTGCTCATGCCTAGAGACTTTGCCTGATGCTGAGATTAAGTGTGGCAGACTGATCAATCTGGCAAAAGAGATTTCAAGGCAGTTGAATGTTGAAGCAGTGGTGTGGCTACTGCTGGGGGCTTTTAGTCAGATTTATGTTGAGAATTAAGAGCAAAGAACCCAGCAGGATAACTTAAATTGTGAATTTGGCTAGAAAGGAAGCTCCAGTGAAGCGTGGACTGCAAAGGTAGAGCTGAGAAGCTCTCCATTACAGAGAAGGAAAAGAATAGAAAAGATGGCCCGAGGGCATCACAAGAAGCTGTGAGTCTCCACCCTTTATTGTCTCAAAACTGAAAAAGTGAAAGGCTTTGTTTTGAGGAGAAAGCTGCCGAGTACCAGGTTCCAGAACCGTGGTGGCATAAAGAATTTTTTCCTCAGAATCAGGTTCAGAGTGCTCAACAATTCAGGCACTTGACCCCTACCGCCAAGGAAGAAGAAAATCTGGCTACTGCTCCAGCTGGCAGCAGACCTTGGCGTCATCCACGTGGCACTGGCTTTAGGTGTACAACAGAATGCAAGACTTCTGAGATTAAGAAGTCTTGGATTTCAGAGGAAGGTCTGGGAAGCCAGGCAGTGTAATGCTGAGAGGGCAGTATGTGAAGCAGGGAGAGAGAGGCCTACAGGGCAGTTGAGACCCCAGAATTTTGGAAAAAACCAGCAACATGGATCATCTAAGGAAAATTGCAAGGAGGAAGCAAAGCAGGCCTAAGAGAGAAGCCATGGGAGCTACCACTAAAAGTGCCACAGGGAGTC
>PVKA01051211.1:0-12311 GCA_004027165.1 Ctenomys sociabilis
GGAAGAGGTAACACTCATAAATATCTATGCAGCAAACACAGGAGCACCCAGCTGTGTAAGACAAATCTTAATGAACATTAAAAACCTAATATCCAAGACCACAATCTTAACAGGAGACCTTAACACGCTCTAATCTCAAAGAGATAGATCAACCAAACAAAAAATTAGCAAGGAAGTAGCAGAACTGAACCAGAGCTTAGAACAAATGGACCTGGTGGACATATACAGAGTGTTCCACCCAACCACAGCTGAATACACATTTTTTTCAGCTGCACACATCTCATTTTCCAAAACAGACCACATACTAGTCCATAGGTCATGCTTAAGTGTATGCAAGAAAATAGAAATTGTCCCATACATATTATATGACCACAGTGCAACAAAACTGGAAAAAAATGACAAAAGAAACCAGAGAAACCTGCTACCTGCATAGAAATTAAACAACACCATACTCAGCAATCAATGGCTCACAGAAGAAATGAAGTAAGAAATTCAACAATATCTGCAATTCAATCAAAATTCAAGCACAAATTACCAGAATTTATGCAATGCAAAGAGAGCAGTTCTTAGAGGGAAAATCATATCTATAAACTCACACATTAGGAAAATAGAATGGGAACAAACAAACACCCTAATGTTGTACCTCTGTTATCTAGAAAAGGAAGAGCAAACTAAACACAGAGCCCAAAGATGGGAAGAAATAATAAAGATTAGAGAAGAGATTAATTCAGTTGAAAGGAACAAAACAGTTCAAAGAATCCACAAATCAAAAAGTTGGTTCATTGAAAGACTAAATAAAATTGATAAACCTCTAGCCAACCTCATCAAAAAGAGGAAATAATAAATTCAAATACAAACAATAAGGAATGAAAAGGGTGAAATCGCCACAGACCCACCAGAAATACAGATTATCATTAGATACTTCAAGAAGCTTTACTCTCACAGAATAGAAGACACAGAAGAAAAGGACTGATTCCTCAAAAGGTACAAACTGCCAAAATTGAACCAAGAAGATATAACAATGCTCAATAAACCAGTAACAGCCAACAAAATACGAAACGTAATAAAAAGCCTACCAACAAAGAAAAGTCCAGGTCCTGATGGATTCACAGCTGAATTCTACAAGAAATTTGTAGAAGATATAATCACTGCACTCCTCAAACTCTTCAATAAAATTGAAAAGGAAGAAGTCATCCCAAAATCATTTCTGGAGGCAAGCATTATACTAATTCTGAAACCAGGGAAAGACACAACCAAAAAAGAGAACTATAGGCCAATCTCCCTCATGAACATAGACACAAAAGTCATCAATAAAATCTAGGCAAACAGAATACAGCAAATCATCAAGAAGATCATACACCATAGCCAGGATTCATCCCAGGGATGCAAGAATGGTTCAATATTTGAAAAATCTATAAATGTAATACACTATATTAATAGACTGAAATTTAAAAACCACATGGTAATCACATTTGGTACACAAAAGCATTTGACGAATTCCAACACTCATTCATGTTCAAAACCCTATAGAAAATTGGAATAGATGGACTCTACCTCAACTTGATAAAAGCCATCTATGATAACCCAACAGCTACTACAATTCTAAACGGGGAAAAATTGAAATCTTTTACTCTTAGATCAGGTACAAGATAAGAATGTCCTCTATCATCCCTCCTATTCAATACAGTTTTGGAAGCGTTAGCAACAAAACTAGAAAAAGAGGGAGAAATAAAAGAAATAAGAATAATTAAAGAAGTTAAATTATCACTATTTGCAGGTGACATGATACTTTACTTGGAAGACCCAAAAAATTCCACCAAGAAGCTTTGAGAATTGATATGGAAATTCAGTACCATAGCAGGATACAAAGTCAAAACTCAAAACTTAGTAGCATTACTCTATACAGATAACAAACACACTGAGAGGGAATCTATTGAAACAATAACTTTTACAATAGCACCGTGTAAAAGGAAGTACCTTGGAATTCACTTAAGCAAAGGAAGTCAAAGATCTTTTCATGGAAAATTTCAACACCCTAAGAAAAGAGATTATAGAGCATTTCAGGAAATGGAGAGATACTCCATGCTCCTGAATAGGAAGAGCCAACATCGTGAAGATGGCCATACTCCCAAAATTGTTTTACAGATTTAATGCAATCCCTATCAAACTGCCACCAATATACCTTCCAGACATAGAGAAAACGTTCCAAAAATTTGTTTGGAACCACAACAAACCTAGAAAATCAACGGCAATCTTTGAACAAAACAAAGCAGGAGGCATCCCAATTCCTGACGTGAAATTATACTACAAAGGCACTGTGATAAAATCAACATATATTGGCAACAAAATTGACCTGAAGATCAATGGAAGAGATTACAATGTGCAGAGGCCTGTGCAAACGTACTCTTTGGCAAAGGAGCCAAACACACTTACTGCAATAAAGATAGCCTCTTTAACAGATGGTGTAGGAATACCTGGCTTTCTACATGCCAAAAACTAAAACTTGACCCAGCTCTATCACCATGTACCAAGCTAAAGTCAAAATGGATTAAAGATGTAAACATTAAAACAGAAACACTCAATCTCCTGGAAGAGAAAGTAGGAGGAACTCTTGAAGACGTAGGGGTTGGTAAAGAGTTCATGAACAAACATATATTCACATGGGAAGCACATGAAAGAATCAACGACTGGGATCAACTCTTCTTGAGGAGTTTCTGCATCTCAAAAGAAATTGTCAACAAGTGAAAAGACAACCCACAAATTTTGAAAAATTCCTAATTAATAAGCAATCAGACCAAGGTCTGCTCTCTAAAATATATAAAGAACTAAGATATATTAAGGCCCTCAAATTTAAAGACCCAATCCAGAAATGGGCATCTGAGATGAATACATACTTCTCAGGAGACAAAATTAATGAAGCTAGTACACATATGAAAAAATGCTCCACATCACTAGCCAGCCATGAAATACGAATTAAAACAACATCTCCCTCCAAAAAGAGTGGCTATCATAAAGAAATCAACCAACAACAAATGTTGGAGAGGATGTGGGGAAAAGGGAACACTTCTTAACTGTTGGTGGAAATGTAGACTGGTGCCACCATTGTGGAGACCAGTGTGGAAACTCCTCAAAAGAGTAGGACTGGAAATCCCACTCAAGCTGGTTATACCCCTAGTGGGAATTTTCCCAGAGGATCTGAAAGCATCATATCATAGTGATGTATGTGTATCTATGTTTATAGCAGCACAATTTGTGATAGCAAAATCTTAGAAACAACCAGGCTGCCCATCACATAAGGAATGGTTGAAAAAGATGTAGTATTTCTATAGAATGGAATACTACTCAGCTATAAAGAATGATAAACTTGAAGCATTTATATTTAAGTGGGTGACACTTGAACATACACTCATAAGTGAAATAAACCAGACACACATGTACAAATATCATGTAGTCTCCATAGCATAAGAAGTCAAAGGAAGAAATACAAATAGAAATGTACAACAACTAAAAATAATTTAGTCAGATAGTTAGAGCAAACTGAACAGCCAATGCTGCAGTGTACTAATCAGCTTTTCTTCTGGATGGTTAACAACCTAAGTTCACAGATCAAAAATTAGAGAAATAGAAGGGCTGCAAGGTCAGCCAACATTTTGGCCCTAGCCTTTCAAGGTCAGCGAAGACTCAGGACATAGGAGAACCTGTACTGCAACATCATGAAACTCAGTTGTGCCCCAAATTTTCAGATCATGAAGAATATGAAGCCATAGAGGAAGGTAAGAGTCACATGGAGAGAAAGCTTTCTCTCAGGCTCTCACAGAGAGCAGAATGGTCAAGCAATGGCCATGACTCAGCCACATGCCTGACACAGACAAAGGATCTACAGAATAAGGTACAGGATTGCAAGATAAACCCTGAAGGGACTTAACTGACCTCATCAGATATAAAAGCTACATTTTTTGTTATGTAGGTCTTGCTTTATCTCAATCTTAACCATCCAGCAGAAAAGTATAAAAAAGATGTATATAAAGTGGGGACATAATAATAAGTTGAGCTGCAAATGTCTATAGTCAGCAACTTCTTCAGATAACTCACTATTATTGTGGACTTGGACTGTGTTTGATTGTTTTGCCGAGTTCAGGCACCTATAATGGTTTAATGACAATGGAGTGCCCATCTTTGACAGATCTACACAAAAAAGGGGGATACAAAGGAAGAACCATGATGTGTTTGTATAAACAGTACAGTTAGGATAAACATGCAGAACTTCTGCATATTCTATGAGAAGCAAGATTAGCACTAACAAAAGTTGGACAGGATATTATGTTGGCTTCTAGTACTATGGACAACCACTAGGAAGATAACAAGGTACAAAGTATTAATTATTGAAACTGTGCTATAATTCAGCTTTGCAGAAATAAGTATACAGCTACATTCTCTTGATTCATTGATTGGAGACATCTTTTCTAATAGTGTCTGTAAGTAGAGTATCATGTATGCACCTTGTATGACAACAAACCACTGTGAAAACAATTTGCAATGTATTGATTATTGGATCTGTCCTGTTAATTTGATTTGAAACTGTCTCATTGCTATTTGTTCTTCAATAAAAAAATAAAAATAAATCCATATTCGACAAAGTTAAAAAAGATACATAAATAAATTTTTTTATCTTAAAAAAAATAAAAATAATTCTATGCCCAGTATAACAGCTCCTCAGAATCATTGCAGGCTTATCAACACAAACCATTACAAGAAAAAGAGCCTGAAATATTTCAAACCCTGAAAGAATCCAACTTCCAACCCAAACTGAGGTACCCTACAAAACTATCTTTTAAAATTAATGGAAAAATAAGATAGTTCCATGATAATAACTAAAAAAAACTTTATACACCAAACAAACACTACAAAGAACACTGAAAAATATTGCAGAAAGAGATAAAAAATGAAGACTGACCTGATAGCTCAGCTGACTAAAGCACTTGCTTTAGGCAGGGCACAGCCACCAGAGGTCCATTCCCAGCGAGCTATGCCAGGTCCTCAAGGCCTGTGCACTCAGATTGTGATCAAGACTGGGCATAGTGGTGTGCTCCTGTTATCCCATCACTGGGGAGGCTGAAAACAGGAGAATCACTGAGTTCAAGCTACATAGTGAGACCCTGTAGACCCGTCATAAAGACAGGGAGAGAGGGAGAGAGCAAGAGGAAGAGAGAGAGAGAGAGGCACCACAATTCCAAGAACAACAGCAGGAAGAAGCCACAAAGCAGGGCAACAATTAAACAGAAAAGCAGAGACTGAATGGCATGAAAATAACAAAATTAAACCATACATAACCATCTATGTAAATGGCCTCAATTCACCAATCAAAATAAATGGACAAGCAGAGTAGATCAAGAAACAAAATCCAAAAATATATTGTATACAATAAACATCAACTCAAAAGAAAATTCATGGGCAGAAAATCAAAGGATGGAAAACAATACTCCCTTTTGGGTTCATAGTCCAACAAGAACCCAGAAGAAAGAAGGGATAGCTACTACTTTCACAGTGTAAATTTCAGACCAAGAATAATCAAAAGATATAAGGAAGATCACTACATACTTATTTTAGTGAAAACTTAAAGAGGAAGAGGCAACAATCATAAATATATGTGCGCCAAATATAGGAGTGCCAACAATATAAGACAAGTATTAATAAACATAAAAAGTCAAACAATAGCACAATTATTAGGGGGGAACTTAATACTACATTGCCAAAAAGAGACAGATTAACTAGACAAAAATCAGCAAAGAAATAACATAACTGAACACAAGTTATTAAAAAAAGCATTTAGTAGAGGACGTTTACAGTGTGATTCACCCAGCAATGTCAGGATACACATTCTTCTCAGCTTCACATGGGACATTCTTTAAAGTAGACCATATCGTAGCCTACAGAACATGCTTAAGATTACCTCATGTCTATTACCAGACCTTCATAGTGCAATGAAATTAGAAATTAATGACCAAAAACCACAAAAACTTCCTGGACTTTGGAAGTTAAATAATGCCCTCCTAAACAACCAATGAGTAGTAGATACAATTGAAGAAATTAAACAATGTTTACAATCAATCACAAATGAAAAATATAGCTTACCAGAACCTTTGGAATGCAAACAAAGGAATCCTCAGAAGAAAATCTATAGTGATAAGTACTGACATCAGGAAAACACATGGAGCACAAATAAATAACGTAATTCTTCTCCTCAAACTTCTAGAAGAAAAAAGAGCAAGTCAAGCAAGCCCAAAGAAGGGAGGAATTTATAAAAATCAAAGCAGAAATTAAGGCACTGGAGACTAAGAGAACTATATAATTAATTACTTGACTGATTAATAGAACAGCTTGTTTTTGAAAGAATAAATAAAATTGATAAACCCCAAGCCAACCTTATACAAAAAAGGGAAAAAAAAAAAAAACCTCAAACTCATGCAATAAGAAATGAAAAAGGCAAAATCATACAGATCTTGTAGAAACTCAGATCATCAATACCTACTTCAAAACATCTTTACTCTCTGTCTCAGTTGCTTTTCTCTTGCTGATGGGACAAAATACCCAACACCCAAAGTTAAGGATGGAGAGGGTCTATTTAGCCCACAGTCACCAGAGGTTTCAGTCCATACTCCAGTGGCTCCAAGTCAGACAGCAGCAGCTCATGGTGGCAGAAAAAGTGAAGAGCAGAAGAAGAGTAACAGCTGTGGCAACTATCAAGCCTCTCTCTTCCTTTCACATGGACTGTGAAGACCAGAGATCCTCCAAGGAAGTGCCAACAGCCGCTGCAAAGGTCCAAGCTCCTCCGAAGTGGCGCAGCTGCAGCAATCAAACACCTCCAACAGAGGGGTGTGCACAGAATCTTTCCTCAACCCCTCTATATAACCTTTTTTGTACTGAGTCACTCTAGTCCAGGCCCTCCCCACCCTAGCGCTGAGCCCCTCAAGCCACAGGGTGTGGAATCGCCAGGCAGATGCAGCCAAGCTTCCAACATCTCAGACTGACACAATGTATGAATCACCACACTCTCATAGGACGGAAAACACAGAAGAAACAGGCAGATTTCTAAGTAGGTACAAATTACCAAAACTGAATCAAGATATAAAAACTCTGAGTAACCCAATGTCAGTTAATGAAACTGAAAACACAATTTAAAAACTTACCAACAAAGAAAAGTTCAGGTCTTGATGGATTCAAAGCTGAATTCTACAAGAAATTTAGAAAATACATATTCCCAATATTCTTCAAGCTCAAGCTCTTGAGTGAAATTCAGAAGTAAACAATTCTCCCAAACTCATTGCTGGAGACAAGCATTATTCTGATAGAAAAACCAGAGAAAGACCCAGCCAAAAATGACTACTGTAGGCCAATCTCCTTAATGAACATAAACGCAAGAATACTAGCAAACATAATGCAGAAAACTATCAAGGAGATTAAACATCATAACCAGGTAGGTTTCATCCAAGGGATGGTTCAACACATACAAATCAGCAAACATAGTACACCATATCAAAGATGCCAGAGAAAAAGCCACATGATAGTCTCAACAGATGCAGAAAAACTTTTGATAAAGTCCAACACTCATTTATGTTTAAAAAAAAAAAAACACCTATAGCAAATTTAAATAGATGGTCTTTGCCTCAATCTAACAAGAAGCTATCTATGACAAACCACCAGTCAGTATAATGCTACATGGACAAACACTAAATACTGTCACTTTAAAAGACAAAGATGTTCAATATCACCACACCTTTTCAATATGCTTCTGGAAACATTAGCCAGAACAGTCAGACAAAAGAGAGAAATAAAAGAAATAAGGATATAAAATGAAGGTGCTAAATTATAATTATTCACAGATGGCAGTGTACTCTATAGAGAAGACACCAGACACTTCACCAAAAGACTCCTAGAATTAATAAACAAGTCCAGCAGCATGGTTTGGTACATAATCAACAATCAAAACTCAACAGCATTCCTGTACATAAACAAACTCACTGACAGAGAAATTAAGGAAACCACACCCTTTACAGTGGCATCCAAAAAAAATGAAACGCTTAGGAATCAATCTAACAAACTAAATAAAAGATATATACCTGAAAATTATAGTATTCTGCAAAAAGAGATGAAAGAGGATATTAGGAAATAAATTATATTCTTTGTTCATAGATAAGAACCAAAATTGAGAAAATGCCATACTTCTAAAACATCATATATATATAATGCAATCCAGATAAAAATTCCATTGGCATAATTCATAGATCTAAAAAAAAAGATTACTAAAATTCATTGTGAGCCACAAGAGATGCAGAATAGCAATGGCAATTATAACCAACAAAGTCAGGGCAGCAGGCATCATAGACCCTGACTTGAAATTATACTGCAAAGTTACTCTGATGAAGTCAACATGGTACTGGCATAAAACAGATTGGAGAGTTATTGGAAGAGATTAAAAGATTCAGACCCAACTATAAACAAGCTCAGTCACCTAATCATTGATAAAGGAGCCAAACATGTTCACTGGAAGAAAGATGACCTCTTTAATAAATGGTGCTTTGGAAAAACCAGCTTTTCACATGCCAAACACTAAAAGTACACCCATATTTATCATCATGCACTAAAGACAAAAATTGATTCAAAGTCTAATAATTGCCAGAAACACTAAATCTACCAGAAGAGAAAATAGATAGAAATCTTTTTTTTTTTTAATGTATGTGGTACAGGGTGTCACTATGCAGCTCATACTCACAGTGATCCTTCTGTTTTCAGCCTCCCCGGTAGG
Organism: Ctenomys sociabilis; assembly: GCA_004027165.1. Lineage (NCBI taxonomy): Eukaryota > Metazoa > Chordata > Mammalia > Rodentia > Ctenomyidae > Ctenomys > Ctenomys sociabilis. The sequence goes on from PVKA01051211.1 coordinate 8,804, forward strand.
AATTACAGGCATGTGCCACCATACCCAGATTCAGCGGCTGACTCAGTGCGAGCCAGGGTGGGATCAGCACATTATGTGGTGCTGGGTATTGAACCCCAGTCCATGAGCTTGCATAAGCAGTTGCTTAGTCCACTGAGCTGTCTCGCCAGCCCAGCAGGCAGACACCTTGAAGATAGAGAGGTAGGCAGAGAACTCATTAATAAAAACCAAACTGCATGGGAAAGCTCAAAGAACCAACAACTTAGATCTCATCTTATTAAAAAGATTTTGTACATCAAAGAAATCACCAACAAAGTGAAAAGAAAACTCGTGAACATGAAAAAAATTTAATCAACTGTTCCTCAGAGAAAGGACTTCCATTTAGAACATATAAATAATTAACAAAATTCAGGCCCCTAGAACATACAAAGAATTTAAAAATCGGCTCCCCCAAAATTCAAAGGTCCAATCCATAAATGGGCATCTGAGATGAACATACACTTATGAGATGAAGAAATACAAATGGCAAATAAACACATGAAAACAATGTTCAACATTATTTATCATTCAAAAAATGCAAATTAAACACATTCCATCTCTCTCCAGAAAGAATGGCTATCATCAAGAAATCAGAGGTTAGGGAGATAGCTCAGTAGAATAAGTGCTTGCCTGGCGAGCACAAGAGTCCTGAGTTCAATCCCCAGTATCACAGAAAAAGAAAGAAAAAAGAAATCAACCAATAATAAATACTGGTGAGACTATGAGGAAAAAAGAATTCTTCTCCATTGTTGGTGAGAGTGCAGACTGGTACAAACACTGTGGAAATCAATGTGAAGATTCCTCAAAAAACTCAGATTACAGGTTCCATTTAACTTAACTATTCCCCTTGTGTGCATGTTCCCAGAAGAAATGAAAATATCATACCACAGTAATATATGTGCTCCTACATTTATAGCAGCACAATTCGTCATATCTAAATCTTGGAAACAACTCACATGTCCAACAACTGAGGAATGGGTAAAAAAGATGTGGTATTTTTATTCAATGCAGTATTACTCAACTATAAAGGAAGATAAACCAGAGGCTTTTGTAGGTAACTGAATACCAACCATACTCATAGTGGAATAAATCAGAAATGCATGTGTAAACATCGTATTGTCTCCCTAGTTACTGAAAAAGAAAATAAGATACAAAAGGTACAACAGATATGGTGAAAGAAAAAAAACTTCTCAAAAAGAAAGAACTGGGATGGAGTAAACAAAAAGGAAGGGGAAAAAACCTTATACATATATACACAAGATAGCGAAGACAATTGAACCACTGATTTCTACTGTGCATTGAAGGGAGCAGTTGATGCTTACGTTGTTTGCTCAACTTTGCATGCCCATACTCTGTAATCAGAGTAATTAATTTGAAGATAACAATATGCAATAGTAAGCATGGTTAATTTCCTGTTATCTTGTTTAGAAATTCTGCATCATTTTTATTGTTTTTGTTTTCTTTAAAATAAAGAAAATCAATAAGGCAATATTTAAACAGTATACTAGACCAAATAGATCTAACAAACATCTGCAAATATTCATTCAAAAATGCCAAATACACACTTTCTCATCAGCATGTGAGATTTTCCCTTGGAACACAAACCAAGAGTCAACACTTTTTAAAAATTAAAACCATATACAATATCCATTCTGACCACAAAACAGTAAAATTAGGTATCAATAATAAGAGGGCTGGCAAGATAGCACAGCGGTCTAAAGTGCCTGCTTAGGCAAGCTCTCAGGGACCGCGGTTCGACCCCCAGCACCACATGCCATGCCAGCCCCTCCCCCCAGGGCAGGCTGAGCTGATCCCCCCAAAAAAGAATCCGTGATGTGTAGCAAGACAGTGTAATAAATAAATTTTAAAAACTAAGAAGAAGAAAAACTTTGATCCAAGTATGGTGGTGGATGCCTATAACTCAGTTCTGGAAGCTCAGGCAGGAGGATCATGAACTCAAGCTCACTCTGAGAAACTTAGCAAAACCTTATCTCAAGATAAGAAGGAAGTGGCTGGAGAGATAGCTCAGTAGAATAAGTACTTCCCTGGCAAGAGCAAGGACCTGAGTTCAATCCCCAGTCCCGCCAAAGAAAAAAGATAAGAAGGATCTGGGGATGTAACTTGTTGTGAAGCCCTAAGTCCCACCCCCAGTACAACAATGAAAAAAACAAAAACTTTGGAAACTAAACAAATACATTCTAAGTAATCGATTTAGTTCTGAACAACCAGTAGAAAAGAAAAATTAAGAAACAGATTCTAAAATTTTGTGACCCAAATGTGCATACATTATGCTAACACTCTAAAGAGGGCAGTTTATAGCAACCAATGCCCATATCACAATTAGAAAAATCTCGGGCAACCTAGTGCTGTGTGTGTATGGGGGGAGGGGAGAGAGAATGAATTGAGAACAAAAGAAATAAGAAACAGCAATACAAAATTAAAAAATAGAGAAAAAATGAAATAAAAGACTGATAAGAACTGATTAATAGGAAAAAATTACAGAGTAAGAAGAAAAGAACTAAAATCAGAGATGAAAAGAACCCACACCACCAAAAAATACAAGAGATCAGCACAGATTATTGTTATTATGGCACAATGTGTCCACAAATTTGATAATAAGAAGAAACAAGTACCTAGACACACACCTTTCACCAAGACTGAATTATAAAGAAATTGAAACCCCAAACAGACCAATAGCAGGCAATAAGACTGAGTCAGTGAAAGCATCTTCAGTGAACAGAAAAAGCTCAAGACTAGATAGAATTGAGGCCCAGGGACATAGCTCAGTGGCATAGGAATCTTCCTGGAAAACGCAAGGTCCTAAGTTCATCTCTAGTACAAAAAAAAAAAGAACAAGATTAAGACTAGATAGAATCTACCAAACATTTTAAAGACTAATACTAGGTCTCCCAAAGTTATTCCAATAAGTAGAAGGAAAAGAATTTCTTCCCAACACATTCTAAAAGGCCAGGATTATCCTGATGTAAAAACTAGGTAGGTCTACAACATAAGAGAACATGACAGCCCAAACTCCTGATGAATATAGATGCAAAGTCTGCAACAACATACTAGCAAACTAACTTAAACATTAAGAAGCTCTGTCATGGGCTCAGGATGGAGCTTATCTGGTAGAGTGTTTGTCTGGTAAGTTTAATCCTTGGCAATGCAAGAATAGAAGAAGATCATCCACCACAATCAAATAGTATTTATCCCCAAGATGAAAGGATTGTTTACATATATAAACAATATTGGCAGAAAAGTATTGAAAATTACAGCATTCCTTCCCAATAAAAACACTGAACCAGCTAGGCACAGGGGAGTGAGCTCAACACGTAAGACAATTTCTTTTGAAACCAACAGCTAACATTATACTGGACAAGGAAAAGCTGAAGGCTAACATGAGGAACAAGAAAATAATGCTCAGCTGAGACCGGCCAGAGACAGCGCGACCGACTCCGCCGTCCTGCTCCATCCCGCCCGCCCCCGCCCA
>PVKA01051212.1:0-12294 GCA_004027165.1 Ctenomys sociabilis
AACAATGTGACTGGGCATGATGGTGCATACTTGTAATCCAGAACTTTTAGATATAAATCAAAACACTATGGTAGGCCTTTTTATTATTAAAATTGAAGAGACGAGTTTTGAGAGTGTAACTGAGTTGTTTTGCAATCAAACATACTCAAGAATTGGCTCATAGTGATCTCTCTGGCTCTTTTTAATATGTTTTGTTTAATGCATTTCTCTGGTTGGAAGGAATTAAAGCATTTTTTATATTTATATCTCCTTTTATTATTTGAAATTTCATCTTCATTGTGACATCATTCATAAGAAAATATGAAAAATAACTTTACATACATGTGACATTTTATTATGCCTATCAACAAACAGAATCCTGATACTTAATCACATATTTTGATGTGAGTATTGAGAGAATCACCAGTCTAAATTATCATATAAAAGGGAACATGACGGGCATGCATCAAAGGATCTTTCTCCATAAAATCAGAATTTCAAGGAAAAAGAGGATCACATGCCTTTTTCTGTATTTATTTATTTATTTATTTATTTATTTATTTATTTATTTATGGAGGAACCAGGGATTGAACTCAGGCCCTTACTTGCCAGGGAAGCACTTATTCCACTGAGCCATCTCCCCAGCCCCTGTGTGTATACATGTATGTACGTATGTTATGTATGTATTTGTGACTGACTCATCCCGCCCTGGATTGCAGGTCTGGTGTGGCAAGTGGTGCTGAGGATCAAACCACAGTCCTGTACTGTCTAAGCTTGCCTAAGCAGGCTCCTTAGACTAATGAACTATTTTGTCGGCTCCTGTGTGTCTTTATTTTATTTATTTTTTTGGCAGGCTGAGTCCTAAACCTAGGGCCTTGCTCATGCTAAGCTTGTACTCTACCACTGAACTACACTTGCTGATGGACTGCTTTATTTAAAAAATATTAACCAAACATAATGGTGCAGGTCTGTCATCGCAGCACTCTGGAGTCTGAGGCAGAATTGCAGGCTTGCATGCATCTTGGACAACATAGCAATGTATGAGACTTTGTTTCAAAATAAATTTAAAAAGCCCCAAAGACCAGGGATATAGCTCAGTGCAAAGACACTTTGTTCAATTCCTATTAGAGGGTGGAGACACTAAACTTGTCAAATTGAAACTAAGCAAAAATGAAAGCATTATGGTTTTAGGAAAAATTTATCTTGACGGACATTAAAATATACCATATGTTTTGTGGAGTAACCTTATGTCATTGTATCTTCATAGTATTGCTTGCAAGCTAGTTAATTGTCATCATTATATAGATAAAAAACTGATATTCAAGAAGTTTAGTAACTGTAAGCTTAGTGAAACAGGGAAATGTGTGTACTCAACAACTCAAGCTAACTCTTTCCAAATGAAATCTGTTCTTTGAAGACTGTACATCTGGAAAGAATATGAAAAACACTAGAAAATTCTTAGAGATATTCTGTTAGTGGGTACAGCCAGAACCTTAAATAACATATGTGGAATATGTATTTATACTAAAAAAATGCTTTGAATGTCCTTTATTTCATATTATAGAGAATTATTGAGAAATTAAGCAATTAAACCAACAGCCTCAGTATGAATTTAGATTTAGGAAGCAACTGTCTAAATTCCTCAACCAACAGGTAGTTATATCAGAATCATATGCCATATTTTTTGTTTTTTAGTTCAGCACAGAACAACCATAACTAAGCCTAGATCCTACACTGTATGTAGCCTAAAGTGTTCATGATATCTATGGGATCTAGAACATTTTTCTTGATCCACTGGTTCATGGTACTCACTATAACAAACATTTTTCTTACTGAAAACAATGACTCCTATTCAAAGCAAGCTTTACCACTCAGTACCCTGAATATATTATTCATCTCTGGTTGTAATTTTAACATATACGTGTAATGAACCATTCTTTACCTGGATAAACACAGGTACAGAAATGATCACAAAACTGCCAAAATTGAGACAGATGATTTGAAGTAGCACTCTCTCCATTTTTGTTTTCATTATTTTAATCTATTCTAGGTGATCTGGTAGCCTTGGTAACACATTGTTGCAATGGCAGTATATAGATTTTCATGAGGTTGTGGTGGTTATTATTAAGTTAGAAAAGCTCATGAGGTTTCTGCTTGAGAAGAGAGGATAGAATTATGTGATTATGAGTGTTAGGTTGCCTCTCATGTAAAGTTCCCATTCATGTCACTGTGACACTTCAGAACAAGCATTTTCTATTTCAGACCTCAACATCTCTTTGTGACTGTTATAGGATGGTATAACTTGAGTGAAAAAAAAAAAACCACTGAAACAACTACATATACTTTTTTAATTCTGAAAGCATGGTGTGTAGTTTTGTAAGTAAGGATGAACTAGGAATGGAATTTTTAATTATGTTTCTGCAGAAAGTCTGACAATTAAGCTGTTAGCTGAGAAGTTGAGGACAAGGAGAAAATGAAATCAATAATGCCCTAAGCTGGGCTGTGGGTCTTCCCAGAAGAAATAATGCATAGCTGTTGAATGAATGACAGTTTTTGAAGTCTGTACAAGCAGCTCTCCTTGGGTCTTGACAGATGGAGCCCTGCAGAGGCCACCTGCCACAGGAATCTCCAAATTTCCTCTCTAATTTCTTTTTCTTTTAAAAAGAATTGGCAGCTGAGCTCCAAGCAATTGACCTCTAACACGCCATCCTGGGGAGCATAAGACAGAGCCTGGATATAAGAGGTGTATAACAAGGGCTGTGATGCTGAGACTGGAATGGAGGTCAATGCTTGACCAGGGGATGCAAGGGGCTGTGTGCTATGGTCCACTGGTCAACAAGGAGGGCTACCTGCCTCAGCTTTGTATTTTCAAGGAGGAGGCAGTCTGGTGTGGACAGACATATCCGAACCTGAGTCCTACCTCTAACACCTGTGTGACTTCATTGCTTTTCAAGTTCTTCAAACCCTTTTCATCTGTAGAACTTGTGGGTTTGTCATGAACATTAAAGCTAATGTATGTAAAATATTTCATATAGTGCTCTCATGGATTAAGCTCTAATAATATCCTAATTCCCTTACTCAAATATAGTTTTAATTGTATTTTCTATTTTAAAAAGTTAGGTTTTCCAATTGTTTATCAACAGGGCTTTTGCTAAGAGAGGGATGTGAGCTAGAAAACACCAAAGGGAGGGAAACCTCATTTCAACTCTCAGCACATTGTCTAGCGGTGGAGATCTAGCAGGGGAGACAGAAAAGGGTGAGATTTCTGATAAAGTAAAATAAATACCAGAGTAAGGAAAACCTTTCAGTATTTAAAGTGACTGAAATCAGTGCATAAGTAATGTAGGATTTAGTTCTGAGGAACTCTGTTTCTTTGGATTACATGGGCAGGATGTGTTCTCTCTGTCTCCATTTGGATACCATTCACAGTTTTTGGTTATGGTTCTCTTCAAGGCTATATAATTAGTGAATTATGGTCACAGCCCACCTATGTTGGTTATTTGTCTCATTGTAGAGACAAAATGCCAAACATGTACAAGTTAAAGGGAAAAGATTTATTTCAGCTCACAGTTAATAGAGGTTTCAGTTCATAGTCATCAGGCCCCAGGGCAATGTAACACATGGCAGAGAGGCATGGCAGAGAGAAATAGTGTATGGTAGCAGGCAGAAGGCAGAGGAACAGCAAGCTAAGCATCAAGCCCACTTTCCCTCTCTCCTTTTTTTAAATTCCATCCAACCTATAAACCTATTAATTGGTGCTATTCACACCTGGAGTGGAGCTTCTATTATCCACATCCTTAATACTTGTATCATAACCTTAATCCACATTGATGCACTCAAATCTTAACACCTTCAAAACTTCCATCTATGACCACATAAGCCTTTGGGCAAACATCTAGGTTCAATCCATAACACCATCTACATCCAACTATGCATCTAACTGGCACATTCTCCTTTGTGCTTACTTGAATCCATCTCTATTTCAACCAAGAATGAATAACATATTCAGGATGCTGAGTGGTAAAGCTTGCTTTGAATAGGAATCATTGTTTTCAATTAAAAAAAATATTTGTTAGAGTATCATTAACCAATTGATCAGAGAGAAATGTTCTAGATCCCACTGATACCATGAATTCTTTAGGTTGTTTATCTATTTTTTTGATTCACAGCTTCTTTTCTTTTTTTTAAAATTTATTTTAATGGGAAAATAAAATAGAAATGAAACAGTTTCAAAACGGGTTAGTAAGACAGTTACAATAATTAATACATTGCCTATTTTCTTCTTCACAGTGGTTATTCAGAGGACAAGATGCAGACATGATAGCTTGTCTAAACACTATTAGTGCAAATCTTTCTTCTCATTGAACTAAGAGAAAGTAGCTGTATATCTATCTTACTTTGTATATACATATATATGTTTTTCACTACAAAATGGTCCTTTATTTGTATGCCCTGTTTTTGTTTTGTTTTGTTAGAGATGGGTGTTCCATTGCTGTTAGAGAAGCTGTATTTGGGGAAGTCTTTAAAGACCTTTTCATTAGGTTATAATGTAGGGTCCAGGCTTCGTTATGACTGCCCTGTGTTGAATTAAAAAAACAAAACATGTGGCATATGATTCTGAAACCTATTGGTAGAGGAATTTAACTAACAATTTTCCTAAATCTAATTTCACTCTGAGGCTGTTAAGATGTCACAATTTAAAAATTGTGAGTTTCCATGCACATCTTCAGGACACCAGAGGACTCAGAACCCAGTAACATCAAAGACTGAAATGGATGCATAGTTTATCACTACCAGTGCTAGCTGGTGCTGTGAATCCTCGTCAGCTTCTATGTGCCAGAAGCAAGTCAGCTGGGTAGAGTTGGGTAGACTCTACTCTTTGCAAAGGCCATTTGGGAGTATAGTAACAGAAGTCTGCCAGTATGTAGAAGAGGCTTTTGAGACTCATGTGGCTACTACTGTTCCCATTGTGCAGTGAGAGCAGCGAATGCATTTCTATCCAGAAGGGAACTGAGAGAAGCACTGTGGATAGAAAGAGGCCATAGCAGCTGAGAGACTCACTTCAAATATGCATTTCTGAAGCCAGCATGGTACTCTATGCCTGTATTATGTGTTTCCAAAGGCTGTTGGTGGGGACTGTGTAATAAATCCCCTGAGGCCACTCACCTTGCTGTGGCACTTCAATGCAAGCAACAAAACATGTTCTTTGGTTTGGAATTACATCTCTTCCATTAAAAAGTCTAACATACAGATGTCTAGCAGAAAGGTATATTGGGACTAGTCAAAAGGAGGAAAGTTGAAAAATGACATGTTAGCACTTCCTAGACCCCAAGATTTCAGGAGAACTAAATTGTGTTCACTTTTCATTTTCCTCATAGGCGATGAACAAGGCAATGATGATTACCATTCCAGTTCTTCTGAAGATGCGATAAAATCGTATCAGCAAAATAACATGTATTTGAGCCCAGCCTGTAGTGAAGGTTAGTTACCATCACACCAAGTCAGTGTTGGAGTAATTCTTTCAGAAAAGAGTGAGACTCGTGTGAACCGAAGAAGTCAAGGGAGGTTTGATGAGATAGGACTAGAACAGGCCCTGGGAGTAGACATGGATGCTTGAAGTGCAGGGAATTAGGAAGAATAAGGGCTGATGCTGGGATGAGGCCAATGTGGTCTGGCTCAGTGGCCTACCATTGAACACAGAGGAAGAGTGTTAATTGGAGCAGCTGAGGAGGTGGTAAAATAGATGGGATTACTCAGTATTTCAGAGATTCTTGGGGGCTAAGGAGAGAAGTCTAGAGTTTTTTCACGAACATGCAAAAGCCATGATATTTTTTTGAGTATAGGGTTAGCAAGCATGACAGAAATAGCATTAAAAATATTCATTCCAAAGCAATGAGCTCGGCAATTTAGCTCAAGAGAACCTTTGACACTGGGGATGGCACATCAGGTGCTGAAGCATATTACTGAAGGTCTTAAATTCAGAGAGCTATTTAGACCATCACCTTTGATATTTTTTCCTAATTTAATCTTCATTTTGAACTATAAATTCAGCACTAATAAAGAGAATTGAATATTTTTGCTCTCTCAGGGCGTTACATGGAATCCCAGCAAATGGAATTTAATTTTTAGCTAACCTACTGCCTAATACCTTTTGAGACTCCCAAGTCATATTTCTGCTCCTCTCTACTTGATCTGACACAGTGACAACAATATTTTTGAAAGCTGCTTTAGCCACTGGGGAAAGAGCATAATTGACCTGGCACTCAAATGCTCTCAAGTTTGAAAGAATGGGGAAGACAAAGGTCTCCAGAATGTCTGTCTTCGTAAACATGAAGGCAGAGTCTGAACTGTTTAAATGTTCCTTCCTCTGTCAGGGTGTATGACTCTATGATTATCAAAGCTGACTTGTACTATAAATTTAGACTTTCCTTGAACTTGACAGACACTCGGAATTTGTCAACTCTTAACTTAGACTGTTTTTCTTATTAAAAGTTAAGCTGAGTCTGTCAATGTAAGTGCTAGATTAGACCACAGAAAAGTGTTTGATCCTTAGTACTTAAGGAATTGTAAGTCCAAATAAAATGTCCACTAAGTGTGGCAGGAGCCTTGCTCAGCCCTTTGTCTTTACTGCTGTGGTTTTGAAACTTATTCTCTTGACCTAGTTCCATGTAGTGGCTCAGACAGGGAAGACTGTGCTAGCTTCAGCCAAGATGGGACAAAGGCTGAACTCTCTTTGCTCCACTTATTGTTTTATTTCATAGGGAAATGGCTTAGAAAGTAAGCATCGTATTGATTTGCAAAAAGCTTGCTGAAACAAAAGTGTATGCATTATGCTAGGTTCATGGATGCCTGGGAAGCAAAGAGGCCAGTGAGGGGGCGTCAGGGTAGGTGGCAGATGTGCTTTTGGGCTTCTTTCTTGTGCTGTCTTTTTTTTTGTTTAAAGAAGATATAGTAAAATTCAATTTTTTCAGGATAATCAGTTACATTTAAGTTTCTTTTTAAAAGGGACTACAAAATAATGATTATAAAAAATTAGAAATGGTACAGAATTTCGTTAAACAAAATAATACAAATTTGGCAGTAATTGTCCTCTGTTCTTTACTCCTAACAGTTTAGTAAGTGTTTCAACAAATATTTCCTGGATTAACCACAGGATAATTATCACAGATGACAACCAGTATAAAAGTCGATGTGCTCCCAAACCACTGCCCCCTGGAGCACGTGGTACCACCCACCCAATTGTTCTCATGTCCAGTATTTTAATGGACCCTTTAGTGAACATTTTAACAGTTTAATATGATAAAAACAACATGTCTTTAAAAAACTTTTAAAATTTTGAAAGACTATATAAAAGAAAATAACTCATAGCAGATATAGCAACTCTCATATTAGTAGATTTTCAAATATATCATCTTGTTCAATACTTGGTACTGCAAAAACAAAACAAAACAAAAACAAACAAACAAAACAAATATATCGCATATGTAGAATTATAAATAGATTCTACATTTTGCCTTTTTTTTGCCAAACACCTACTGTGAATCTTGTAAATGAGGTACTAGTTTCTTTCTTTGTAGCATGATTGTAATGGCTACAAAATGTTTTGTTGAACTGTCATGAAATCATTTAATTATCACTTTTTATTCATTAATTAACTTTTGTTTTTCAAAGGAGTCAGGAATTCTTTACTGTGCCTCACTCCGACATGTCTCCATAAAACTGTGATTGGCACACCTAAAGAGGGCAATGAATAATCTCTTATTTCTCTTAAATAAGAGAAGATGTCTTATATTCGAATTCATTACACAATGTAACTCTTAAAGAAGGAATTACCAGAAGGTCCGTTTCCAGAGATTCAACAACTTCCCAAGAACAAATATACTACATACAATGTTTTGTTCTCTTATTTACATCCTTTATCACCTTTATCTGACTTATTCCTCAACTCTTTGATTATTATGAGATAACCACTTGAAACAATACATATGACTTTATACGCTGGTCACAGTTGATGGTGTCAGAGTTTGGAAACTGGCCAAAACTAGGCCAGTTGCCATCTGCTTCTAAGACTTTGAACTGAACCTGACAAATATCTTCAATTAGAGTCTGATAGCTAACGCTGTAAGATACGCTGCTTTGGAACTGCTTGTAGCTTGTTTTACTGCTGTATGGATGAGAGCAGCAAGAAAGCAACTCAGAGAGGGTGGAGGTGAATGAGTGGACATGCAGGAAGGAAATAGGAATCAAGTAGAGATGCAGGAGGTAGCAGTCATGAGCTATAAGAAATACTGACTTAACAGTTGGCATTTAAATCGCTGATTTGAACTCATCACTCAGCTCTGGCTCTCATGAGAATACTAAGAATCATATGATAAAAAGTTTCCTTATTCCTTTTATTTGGTTTTTCTGTCACTCTAGGCATCCTTATTCTCACCTTGACAGCAATTTTAATACTATGCCAAAACCTGCGGCATTGTCTACTTGCTTTTTCACCTTCAGAAAATTCTCACTCTCTTTCTGTTATTTCTTGGCATTATTTTTAAAAATTTATTTTGAACATCTCTGTTTGAGAAAAGCAGATGAGGAAATGAATGAAACAGACATAAGGGAAATAGAAATATTTATAGAATAGGGATGATGGATCTTATGATGGTCACTATGGACTTAATGGCTGATTACAGATCTAGAGGATGCGATGATTTCCAGTTTAGCCCTAAAACTTCTCCGAATCTCTGAAGTATACAGGAATTTGGAAGTCAGACCTCTTTGGCCAAATATGGCTGGGTGCCATATTTTTACTGAAGTCCATTAAGCATATTGTTAGGTATCTAATAAACCTTAACAAAGTTTGCTTATTTTTTCTAAAAAAAGTAACAAAGTTGTGAATACTTATTTCAAGCCACTGTCCTAGGTGGCCTTTTGGAAGCAAAGGCACTTAAAGCAAATATATATTGTATATATATATTTGTATACTGAGGAAGGGTATATTCTTTTGTTAATGATGCTGAATGTAATGGTAATGTATGTGTGTAGTGGTAAGACACAATACAAGGTAACTTACATTAATTTCTTATCTTTTCCTTATAATAACCCTTTGTGACATAGAAGAGAGCACTAGTGCTTCTCAAGGTTAAGAAATGTATGGAGTTGTAAGGTTGAAATCAGAACATAGCCTTAATGTCCTCAAAGCCCATATCAGTGTGCTGTCAGGTTACCATATACTTTCATTGCCTCATGCTATGTCCTGGATGTAGTTAAGAATACATAGATATGAAATGCAGCAAGCATAAGAAGACTGGGAACTCATGCTCAGAATTTGGGTAGGAGGGGCAGAAAACAAATACGCATCTGATCAGAGAAGAGCAGGTCTCCTCAAGTAGGGCAGCTATAGACCTCATGTGCAAAGTAGAATTTTGGGCTTCTAAGCAGGAAGTGAGTTTAGACATTGAGAAAACTACAGAACTCTCTCAGGTAATGGAAGTGCTAGAAATGTTGCAAGGAGATAGTGGCTCTTAGGAATTGTGCCAGTTTCATAGTTGATCACTTAATGGTTTTACTAGGGTAGGACCACTGGCCATTTTTATGGGGCTGACAAAGATAACTGCTGATTGATTTATGTAATGATCTGCCTGAGCAGCCAGAAGGATTAGGGCAGAGTGGTGAAACCTGCACAGCCTCTAGTTCTTATCTGCAAAGATAATTTGGCTCTTCACAGTGAATTACATTTCCATTTCCCTGTACACCTTGCTTCAAATTGGAGAAATGAGGATATTTAAATAATTGCAATTTCATTGTCTTGAGGTATGTCAGAACCTAGATTCATCATGGGTTGTCAGTCCTTGCTTTGTTCTTAAGGACAATGTAGAGGTTCAATTTAGTTAGACAGTTCAAATATTTGGCTTTGAATAAATGGAAGAAAACCATAGAAAATGAGAGAAGAAAATAGCATACAGACAGTTTGCAGTTCCAATTGTAGATCTCAGTGAGTACATGTTGTGCAAACTCCCCTGTAATTACTATTCTAGGGTGAACTGTTACACAGGGAATTAAAGGTAGAGCTAAGCAGGGCAATTGTGTTTTAAATGTATTTTTTTTTTTCTGTCTTTGAGATAGAGGCCTTTAAGAGAATTAAAAAAATAAAATCACTAGGGTGTTAATGAGCAATGACCTACATTTTAGGTCCCTGGTAATTGACACACATGGGATTTATTTTATGAAATAAGGCACTGGAGCCCTGCATAAAATAGATGGTAATCAAACATTAAACCATTGGTGTAAAACACGCCATGTAAGACATAAATATTTAGGATTTCACATTTGAATTTCAAAAAGCCTTGTGTATAGCAGGATCTTCTCAGATGTTAGATTTTCCTTAAGTATACATTGTTTGTACCACTGTTTTGCCAAGTGATCACTGGTGCTGTCTGCTCTTGCTTATGCTATTTTTATCTGTCATACTGAGGCAGAGAGGACTGTGGTTGGTGTGTGCCAATTTAGAATCTGAACCCATATGTGCTATGTGACTCATCTAACCTTCCTATACTTCATTTACATTATTTATAAAATAGATTTAATAATAGCACTGTCTTAGTTACTTTCTCATTGCTGGGACAACATATCTGACACCCACAATACTTAGGAGGAGAGGTTTATTTGTGCCATTAGTTTGCAGAAATTTCAGCCCATAATTGGCTGGTTTTAAAGCAGTGCAGCTTGGCTGAGGGGCATGGCAGAGGAGAAACAGTCCATGGCATGTCAGGCAGGAAGCAGAGCCATCAAGAGAGGAGGAGGGATGTGTCTACACATCTTTCCAGATCTCAAACACACAGTCACCTACCAGGCTTCATTTCTCAATGTCATACTGGGCTATCAACTCCTCAACAGACTAACAACATCACTCCCCCATGATCCAGTATCACACACCAAGATCCAGTCGATCCTCAAAGCCCTACCTATGAGTTTGGGGACATCAGGATATAAGTCATAACAAACATGTATCTTATAAGGTTCATTTGTCAATTAAATAAGTCAACACACACAAAATTTGTTCAAGCGTGGCTGATATATGACAAGTCAAAACATTTTCACCGTTGTTTTATTATTCCTCTATACAGAAAGACAGCCCTATAGCTTTTCTCTTTAACTAGTTTGTGAGTTCTTTGATGGTAGGAATCATGCCCTATTTTACTTAGTATTCTTTATGTTTTCTGACTTTTTAAAAAAAATAATTTTATTGAGCCACAAACAGCAGTGAGACATTTTCAAAACTGATTAGTAGCACAGTTTCAATACTTAATACAATTGCATATTGTTGTCTTAGTGGTTATTCATTGTACAAGATGCAGACATATTTTCTGACTTATTAGAACATATTTATCAAATATATAATATATAAATAAGTTCATATAGAACATGTAATTTACATATGTAAATATATATTAAAAATTATACATATATTTAGTTGTCTTTATGAGATATTTGTCACTGAATATCATCTGCTGTTTGGGGAAAGTGTGACCTATCTAGTTCAAGCTTTCCTTTTGACTTCATTGGAAGTTAGCATCCTGGTCTAATAGAATATAGTTAGGCTATAAGGTTCTTTAAACCATGTGCCTATACCCCAGTCTAACATAATATAGATTCCAGAATTCTTTAAACTGTACTAGTGCCTTCTTATTTGGAGAATAAAAGGATGTTGTAATCTGCCCATGGTTCAATAACGTTTTCATAATGCAACATTTTAAAAGTTTAAACAAAGATGGTTTCTATTTTTTTCTGAGCAACTGGGAATTTTCTTTCAGAGAGGACATCAGTATATTGTGATACACCATTTTGCTGAATAAAGTAAGCTCCGAAAGAACCAAGGATAATTTTTATCAGGACTGAATGTAGTTGGTACTACGAATCAGATATAATAAAATTAAAAGGATATAGGCAGGTATGATGAAAATATCTGCAGGGGTAGTATATAGCATATTTCAACCTCCTAATTCCAGTTTCCTTCAGAGATGACATTTGGGTTCTTCTCTACTCTGCATTTTGTCAGTGTGAGTTGCATTACAAACCATTGTGTTTGGGATTTAGGTAGTGGGATCAAGAACACATTGCAAAAATGCAGTGAAATACATGCGATAATGTCAATATCCATTTAGGTAGCACACATCCACTTCAAAAAGTTCAGGAAAAAACTCATCCTTTTATCTCTTCCTTTTTTCTCCTTTCATCAGTTCCTTCCCTTCCAAGTTCTTTTCCATGATTGACTTTTTTGTTGTTTTTTTTTTTTTACAAAATAATCTCTCATTTGTGTTTGTATTT
>PVKA01051213.1:0-12309 GCA_004027165.1 Ctenomys sociabilis
TGGGGAATTAAGAATTAATGGTGCAAAGACAATGTTGAGGGAGTTTCCAGAAATAAAGGCTTGGATGGAATGAAAAGAAATTTCTAAAAGTTCTGCTGAAAATGAACTCTGTAAATTCTTTAAAATTCTATTGGAGATACCAGTGAATATTAGAATTACTTTAAGTTCCTTTTTATTTACTGGATTTTGTGGTTTTGACTTCAGTATGCTAGTACTGGGCCATAAAGGCCTTTTTTTTTGTATTTTAGGGATGGGTCTACAGGGTGTTCAGGGTCTCACCACTAGATCAGGATTCGCAGTGATCCACCTGTTTACAGCCTCCCACGAGCTGAGATTATAGGCACCTTGCCCAGTCTCAATTGCCCTCTTAGCATGCCCTGAGAGCAGGGCCAGCAGGGCAGGCCAGGGTTATGGAACCCCAGGCCCTATACCTGCTTGCAGGCACTTTAATACACTGAGCTAGTTGGCTGGCCCTAGGGCTTTTGGTTCATTGAGGTCAGACTAGTATAACATTTAACAGTAGTTGCCCTTAATACTGGATTAAAGAAAGAGCTTTAGGTTGTTGACAAAGATCTGTACTTATGCATTTTTGTACTTGCATGTACATGAAATTTTTTTTTATGTTAAAAATTGAAAAGGGTATGAGAAACATATCTTAGTGCAAAAGACTAAGAAAACAACAATGAACAAACTGTAGAAGATAACTGATTTCTAATTCTACTGCACAAACTTAATAGCCTAACCCAAACCCATCTATTTCTCTAACAGTTCACTAATATGTGGATGCATCATATTCCCTATCCCCTAAAATCCCTTTCATCTCCTTGATAATTGAAAATACACTTGGTAACTTTTAAAAACGAAGTAACTCATAAGTTTGCTAAATGAAGTTGTAAAGGGGCTACTAATGTTTTGAGGGGTGAATTAATTACACCTGAACACAAATGAAATATTTACTATATTTTGAGAAAAGAATCATGACAGAAATAAACAGAACAAGGCACAAAAATAATACTGGCAAGGACACTAGGGTTATCAAGCAGATGGAGTGGCCTCTGTCAGCCTTCATGGGAAGACGTTTGCAGTGGTTGTTTTTCTCTCAAAAGTGTTAGTACATCCTGCTTGTTCCACAAACCTTAATGAAATCTATCCTAAACTAAGAATTAAATTATATAACTGGATACACTTTTAGTTCACAGAGGGCAAATGGCTGCAAAAAGGAAGCACCGCACTGGAGAACCATCGAAAATCTGCCTTTGTTTTGCTAAGTCTGTGGAATCACCTATTTAAGTGTGTCATTCAAATTCAAAATGGGAGGCCCAGAAGAGCTCCCAAGTTGTTCAAGGAAACATTATTTCTTTACCAACCTTTTTCCTCATTGAAGAGCATCACCCACAAGAACACATGTTATTTTCCTCCAGAGGAAATTCAATTTAGTCTTAGAAGAAGCTCTTCAGCTAGTATTAGTCTCCGGGGTTTCCATGAGCACGAGGCATATTGCAGACATTCATTCAATGCTTAGTGCACAGATAAATGAGAAGCTTTTATTCCCCTGCTGCTATGTGATACATGACATTAAGGACAGCACTGAATATGGGAGACAACACCAGGGAGACAAGAAATAGTCGCTGTTAAAAAAATAGTCTCCCATTTCTCTTGGACAGCAAGTTCTCCAGGAGAGTAGCTGCAGCTTTACCACACCAATGCTTTCTTCAAAGATTTATTTTTTAGGGAGATAGGAGACCCTGCCTCATACAGGGACCTCTTAAGTGATTTAAAGGAAAAGAAGGCAGGGCCCCCATCAAATACATCCACATGCTGATTTGTGGAACCTATACAAGTCTTGTTACTTGGAAAGCAAGAATCAGGGCTGCAAATGGAATTAAAATTGTTAGCCTTGTGAGTCTTATGCAGGTGTGGCCGGCGTTCTTCCAATGGTCCTTAAGGCAGAATGAGACACAAGAAGAGGGCGGAGAGGTACAGTATGAGAAAAACCCAAGCAATGCTGCTGGGTTTGCAGGTGAAGGATGGACTGTAAGCCAAAGAATGATTGCAGCTTCTTTAAGATGGAAAAGGCTAGAGAATGGAGTACCTTCTAGGGTCTCTGGAAAGAAATGCAGTTGTGATGACACCTTTATTTTACTCTGCTGCAAAGTATCTGGAGATTTTTTACAGTGACAGTGACAGTAAGAGCAGAGGGTGAGTAGCTGAGGAGGGAAAGACTGCAGGCAGGTAGAGCGCCTCCATCACTATTGCTAAGGGAGCTATGGGGTTCCTTCACTCCTCGGAGCCTTTGTTTTGTCCAGTGTAATAGTAGCTTAAGATCATGGAGCTCATAAGGTTACTTTTCACAAGCAATACATTTATTTATTTATTTATTTATTTATTCATTTATTACAGGATTTCATATGCAGCTAGGACTTGTGGTGATCATCCTGGCTCAGGCTCCCTCGTGGTGGGACTGCAGGCGTGCATCACCATGCCCAGTTCCAGTTCCAGGGAAGGCAGTGCATGGGGTATCTCGGATCTAACTTGGGACTTTGCATTTATGTCACTGAGCTATCTCTTCAGCCCCACAATGTATTTTTAAATAATTTATTTGGCATTTTCCAGTACACATTATTTATTTTTTTTAGGGAAGGATCTACAGGGTGTTCAGGATCTCACTACTAGACTGGACTTAATAGTGATCTGCCTGTTTACAGCCTCCCAAGAGCTGGGATTACAGGCTCGCGCCACCATGCCTAGTCTAGATTGCAGTCTCAGTGTGCCCTGGGGGTGGAGCCAGCACCATAGGCCTGGGGATGAAGCCCCTGGTCCCTGTGCCTGCTTGCAGGCACTTTAATCTGTGGAGTTATTTGGCCAGCCCTTCCTTCTAGTACACATTTAAAAAATGTTAACTTCTTTATTTTTATAATGCCGTTATACAGAAGCAGTGTTATAGTTTCTGGGTGTAGCCCCAGGGTTCATAGACCCAAAGGTTGACTCCCAGTGTGGGGAGGGGTGAGAAGCCATGAAACTTTGGAGTGGTGGGGCTTCTCGGGAAGAGGCTGGGTTGTTGGGGTTTTGCCCTCAGATGGGATGAGGAAGCTTTTGTGGGACTTTTTCTGAGCATAAGTTGTAAAATAGTTTGTCTCCAACAATGCCTCAGTGTGGGACATCCCCTCTCGAATGTGCTCTCAGCACTGTGATGATATCCACCACGAGGTGATAGAGACAATGGGCCCAGTGCCATGCACTTCAGACTTTAAGCTTCAAAACAGTGAACTCATAAAGGACTTATGTTAACAATTTATTTATTTATTTACTGGTACCAGCAATTGAACTCAGGACCTTGCACTTGCCTGGCAAGTGTGCCCCTGAGTTGCATCCCTGGCTTGCTAACTTACCTAGCTTTAGGTATTTCAATATATGAGGTGGAATCAAATTGCAGTGAATATTTAAAGATTATTAATGTAGAAGGCACAATGCCATCAAATGTCAAAGCACTCCAGTTTGCTTTGAACACAATTACCCTATGCTTCTTGGCACTTCTGAGGCAGTTCTGGGCATCTTCTTTCTTTGTGCTATTGGAGCTTCTTAGGTGTGTTACACTTATTTAAAATGTTTGTCATGCAAAATGACTTGTCATGCTTATTTTGACTTTGGGAAAGAGCCAGAGTTGTAGAACATTAGAATAGTGTATGAGGTTATGTTTTTATTTGACAGAAACTGCTGTAAGCATTTCAAATTGATTCAGGACAGGGAAGCAGCCACAAAAAGCCACAAGAAAGGACCTGCAAAACGGCTTCAGAGAGTGGCGTGAGTGGTAGTGTGAGTGTGTTCAAACTGAGGGGGAGTATTATGATGGGATCAATGGCAATGTATCTTTCACTGTAATAAATTTCTAATTAGAAAAAAACACACTGAAAATTCACTGTATTTTTTTTTTAAATCACACCACATAGCAATAGGAAACAGAGCAATGCAACCAGTTCTGTTCGTAACACAATTGAGAAGGAGGAACAGATTCTCTATATAACTTGTTTCCCCTACATTCACAGCCCCTCTTATCAGTACCTCCACTACAGTAGTGTGTTTATCACAATCAATGAATGTACATGGACATACATATATCACCCCAAGTCCATGGTTTACAATAGTGTTCATGTTTGGTGTTGTACATTCTGTGGGTTCAGACAAATGTTTTTAATGATATATATCATGCAGCATTGTATTTTCACTACCCCAAAAATCTTTGCTCCATTCTTTCTCCCTTGTGACCTCTGACAATCACTAATCTTTTTACTGTCTCCTTAGTTTTGTCTTACTGTTAGAATCATACAAATGTCTTTTTGGATTTTTTTTTTTACTTAGTAATATGCATTTAAATTTCTTCTACAACTTCTTATTGCTTGATAGTTTATTTCTTTTCAGTGTTGAATAATATTCCATTGTATTACAGTTTAGTTATTCATTCATCTACTGAGGGATATTTGATTGCCTCCAGGTTTGGTAACTATGAATAAAGCTGCTATAAACATTGACATGCAGGTTGTGTGTGGAAATAAATTTTTAAACTCCTTGGGTAAAATACCAAGGAGGATGATTGCTAGATTATATAGTAAATGTGTATCTAGTTTTCTAAGAAATTACTAAACTGTCTTCTGAAAGTCTATGCTATTTTACAGTTCATAAGCAGTAAATTACAGCTGTTGTTGTGTGGTGTTCCAGCTTTTTGGTCATTCTACTTGTGTAGCATATCTTACTGTTCTTTATGAGGGTATTTAAAAGTAAATTGGATAACATCTTTGACTCATCCAGCCCTAGGCCTGGCACTACGTAGTTGTTTATCTTCCTTCTCTTCTTCCTCCCCATCCTGTACAGCATTTAAAACCAGGATATAGCTCAAGGATTACAGAAAAGAGAACAAGAAGAAAAATAAAATTAGCACAGAATGTGTCAAGCCTGCATGGTCTATGATGGGGAATCCAAACCACCTAGCACTTCTTGGAGGAAAGGAAAAGGAATACTAGGTGGGATGCAGGCTGCAAGAAAATGTGGGCAGGATTTCTCCTGCAAGGGCATTGAACCTTTACACAGATGCAGGGACACTTAAAAATTAGCAGTTTGTTCCTTTCTAAATATGTATCCCTATGCTCATAATGTGTACTCAGATGGCAAGGGTGCATACATTTCTGTTAAATTCCAAAGGTTAAGACTGGCCCTTAAAAAGGATTGGAGAATTGTTCTTTTGAGAAGAGGCCCTGTGAACAAAATATTTCAACCATATTAAATCTCCTGACCTTTCATTAATCTATTTCCTAGGGTGATGTGCTGTGCATAGAAACTGTGCATTAATAAGATCTCTGCTATAGATAATAATGTTATATTTGGTGAAATGTTCAAGATACCTAGAGAACTATATGAATAATGGCAAATGCAAATTCCTACATTTGAATTACTTATTTCCTTTTATTTTTAAGTTTAATTTTTTATTTATTTCCTTTCAGAATTTGTAGATAATGTAGGTTTCAGTTATAAATGTAGTGGTAATCTCACCATCCAAATTGTAAGAAAAATTATTGTGAGGATTTGAATGTAGATTGTGTTCAAAGGAATTATTTAAGTTAAATTTTGTGATACTACACAACTGAATAAGTCATTTTATGGTTATAATAGAGCTAACTTATTAATAGTTCTAATTTTAAGAAATAAGTAACATTTTAAGCCATTTTCAGCTTATCAATAAATTATTTTTGGGAAAATGCAGAAAGAAATCCTACAAACTATTATGGAGATTTTTTATTTTGGCCCTGGAGATCAAACACAAGACCTTGTGCTTGTCAGGCAGGCACTTAGGCCACTGAGCCCTGACCCCTACAATCTATTGTTTAAAGGAGTACTTAAGAATTTCAAAGTGATATAGTGTATAACATATCTAGTTTTAAATTATAAGATTATCTTCCTGACTTCTTTCTCAAGGTAACCTAAAACTGAGTTAAAGATTATTTGAAGACATTCAGCATTAATGTTTTTAATGCTTTTAAAAGGAAAATAAACACTTGTAAAGCGACCATGATATGTTTAAGTAAATATTTTCACCAAAGGTTCACTGTATAACTTGAGAAGATATGAATAAATATAGACTGTTGCAATGTTTTAGAAAGCAATTTACCATTTCTTAATTTTGGAAAGCTCTTTATATTACCCAAAGTCTTCCACATTTCCCACAATACCAGTTTTTCTAATAGGCTCACAGCTTAGATAACCAGTAGTGCAGATAAATCTGTTAACCATAGGACTTAAAAATCTCAGGAAAAAAAAACACAGACAACTCACAGCATCTTTTCTCCATCTACCCTTCATTCCGTTAATCCCCAAACACCTTAACAACGTGGCTTACAGAGCAAAAGTCCTTTTCTCCAAATACCACAAGCTTCAGCTGTACTATGTAGAGATTTCCCAAAAAGTCAATATTTACTTAATGTAAAGAGCCTTGAGTTTGAGGTAGTGGAGCTATCAGTAGGTTTATCTAACCCTGGGAAACAGCTCAACTAGATGTTATAAGCAGGTACTTACCTTTCTCCCATAAAGACTTCTGTCGGCAGCAGTTAAACCAGAGTGGGAATTTGATAAAAATAAAAATTGTAGTAGCAAAATACACTTACACGGCTAATTTGACAGTCTGCAAAAATTTGGGAGATTATAGTGATTTCTATATAGCCTAGTATGATTCAGAAAAACCCCAGAGAAACAGCTGCATTTTGATGCATCACCTGTTTTGCTTGCATAGGAAACTCCAGAATTTCAGGGTATATGCCTTTGATTCCAGAATATTGACAGAACATTTCTAAAATTAATTTTATTGAGAAACAAATGTCAATGAAATAGTTTCAAAACCAATTAATAGGGCAGTTTTAATAATTAATACATTGCATATTGTTGTCTTCGTAGTAGTTATTCGTAGTACAAGATGCAGACATGATATCCTGTCCAAACACTTAGTGCAAATCTTTCTATTCATTGAATTAAGAGAAAGTAGCTCTATATCTATCGTAGCTATTTTGTATATACAGATACAAAATGGTCCTGCATTTGTAACCTCTTTATTTGTTCAGTTTTGTCAGAGATGTGTATTCCATTGCCATTTAAATATGGTAGGTGCTTGAATTCAGCAAAATAATCCAATATAGCCCAGTAGTCCATAATAGCAGTGGGTTATCTATGGATAATCCACTGGCAATGTCAGAAGTTGTTGACTTGAGTCTTTCACAGCTCAGCCTATTAATATGGTTTTACTTCTTATATATAATTTTTATACTTTTTTGCTGGGTGGTTAAGACCAAGATAAAGCAAGATCTATATAACAAGAAACATAATTTTTGTATCTTGACAGAACATTGATATAAATTTTATGTTCCTCTTATTGAGAAATAGAATAATGAAACCTATAGACTTGCTATGTACATGTTAGGCAAACATATTTGCTTCAAAGATCCCATGTTTATTTATTTTACTAAACCATGGCAAACGATGAAATAATCAATTCTGCTGGGATACCAAGAAAATGTGGCTCATACAGCTGAAGTATTATTAGATTACCTGTGAATGTCTCCATTTGTGGCATTCGGTGGCAACCGGCGGAGGCAAACCTGGTAAAATGTTTTCCAGCTGCTGAAGGATTAACTCCTGTACATGCTCAATGCTGTGCTCCAAGTACGCAACTCCAAATGGGACTGTGGTGTGAATCACCAGGGAAGGCCCGATTTCTGAAGACTCTGTGGTAAGAAAGGAACATGAGGAGAGGTCTTAAAGCAAGTCACATGGAAACATTGCTTCACATTTCAAGGTAGAATGGAGACATCACATAATAATCAGGCAATAAATGGAGAAAAAAAAAGTGTTCTAATCTTTGAGCATAAATTATCTCTCAAATGCAAAATCAAGCTTTTCTTAAAAGGAAGACAGATTCAAACTGTGTTGTAGAGGACAAGTCAGTCTTGCTAAAGAGCTAGAAGGAAGGCTTGGAAGAATACATATGTGCAACAGTGGGTGCAGCTGAGTTCACTGGTGTGTTTGTCCTTCACATCCACTGAATTGCAAGGTCTGTTGAAGCAGAGTCCGTTGTTTTCTATTTTGTGTTTTGTATTTTTTATAGAGTACAGACAGGTGCTTATGTCACTGAGTTACATCCCTGGCCCTTAAATTCTCTTAAAGCATTAAGATTAATTATTATATCAAAGCCATAAGACTGATTTTTAAAATATCAATACACTAAGATAAATGGCAGACTATTCTTGAACATAAACACAGTAATTGTTTCTTATTGTGGTAAGATATATGTAAAATAAAATTTATCATTTTGACCTATTTTGCATGTAGAGTTCAATGATATTAAGCATGTTTACATTCTTCTATAATAATTACTACCATCAATTTGTAGAAATTTTTCATCTTCTCAAGATTAAACTCCATAATTCCAATAAACAGTGATTCCTTATTCTACTGTTCTCTCAATTCCTGGAAGCCCCCCTGATACAATTCTTCCTGTTCCTATGAATTTGGCCATTTTAGGTAGCTCTTACAAGTACAAACATGCAATGCTTTTGTGACTTGAGTTTTCATTTAGTTTTTGAAGTATATTCATAAAATATGCAGGTTTTAGAACTTCACTTCTTTCCATTGATGAATAAAATTCCATTCTTGGTTGGATACATCACAATTATCTATCAATTCATCATTTGTTAGATACTTGGGTTGCTTCCATCTCTTGGTTATTGTGAGTAATGCTACTATGATCATGAATATATTTAGACCCTTCAAACCTTGCCTGCACTTGTTTACAGAACACACATAGAAGTCCAATTGGTGGGTCATATGGTGATTCTCTTTTTTTTGAGGAATCATACTATTTCAAAGCACCATTTTGCCTTTCCACCAGCAACATATAGGGGCTCCAATATCACTACATCTTTGCTAACTCTTGTTATTTTCTGCTTTTAAAAATAAATAATCCTATTAATTGTACAATAAGCAGAGTAGTGTCTAGTCCACAATTTTTGGCAAGGGTCAGCACATTAAAAGTTGATAACATTGGCAGTGTTAGAAATAGCAGCACTGTTACTATCCACTTTCAGTCAAGCACTAGATAAACAAGGCACACATTAAATAACTCATGTCATGTTAACTATTTAATTAATTACTTATAATAAATAGCCATACAAGTTACCATTTTCCAAATAGAAATTAAAATTAGTATGAAATAAGCATTCTAGATTCCTCAGATTCATAGTCATATCAGTGTAAAATAAAACACTGACAGTATAAATTCAATTAGGGATGAAGATTGTCATAGTGAATCAAAACAATAATATCCAACTACATACCTCTTCTAATAAAAGACTTCTTAAAGCAAATTCTAATTCAGCTGTGTTGAGAGAATATGACCTGCATGGTACTTCTAGTATTTGTCAGTTGGCCTCATATACATTTTTTTCTCATAAGCGCCACATGTATCCTTGCATACAATTCATAGATGCTGAGTTAACATGTTACCTAAGTCCATTAGAACATTCTCTTCAATTGCGTGATTTTCAGTAACTACATTCTTACCTTGTTTTGTCTCTTTAATCAATTACTAATGGTAAATTTGCTGATTTCTTGAAGTATTTCTTCCTGCTAGTTATGTTAGTAGCTTAATGCTATGTAAATCTCTTAATATGTTTTATTTTTAAAGAGCATAAAAATGGTAAAAAAACATTAGAAATGATACACAATTTCACTTAAGAAAATAACAGGAATTCAACAATGGTTATGTTGCATAATGTTGTCTTCAAATTAGATGTTCAGATTATCAGATATAAGCATGCAAATTGGTAAAAAAAAGCTATAAGAAATTAAAAAGGAGAAGAAAGAAATGTTAACTGTTTCTTTCAGTAGGCCAGCAGAAATTAGCAGTACAATCATACAAACTGTCTTGTATATATACATAAATGTGTTTTTCTCTTCCTTCTTTCTTTAGTCTTTTTCCCACCTCAGTTGCTCTTTCCCCTTGAACAGATTCTTTTCCTTTCACAGTATCTATTGCACCTTTCAAATTTTATTTACTTTTTCAGGTTCTTACACTAGTGAGACAATACGATGTTTGCACATGTGGGTCTGATTTATTTAAGTTATAAGGATGGTCTCTAGTTACATGTTTTACCTATAAAAGACTTAAATTTATCTTTTTTTAATAGCTGAGTAAATACTGCACTGTGTAAAAATACTACAACTTTTTATCCATTCTTCAGCTGACAGGCATTTGGGGTATTTCCAAGATTTAGCTATGACGATTGCACATGGATGCACATATATTGCTGTGGTATGTTTTAAGCCTTTTTATAACTAGAAATTGTATATTTTACTTCGATGTTATATTTTTATGAAACAAATTCTTTCAGTTTTTAATTATGTCATTTTTAGAACTTACTCTATTTTTTCTCTACAAGTTTGGAAGTCATAGTTTTATTTGTCCTTATAGGGTTAGTTATACATTTAAGTATCTATATAGAATGTAAAGCTGAAAGATAGTATCTTTATTACTTTCCTGAAAAATATTAGAACTTAAGAATACTTTAACTGATTTTATATATTTTTTCTTCTGTAGGATTATTTTACTTCTTTGAGTTTTTCTTATGTAATCAATGTTTGTTTATGTTCACCTACAGTTTCCTTTTTGGATCTCAGATCCTGCCTCTAGGGTCCTTTTTCTCTTTCAAAATATCTTTTTAAAAGATTTTTTGAATGAGGTTCTACTGGATGTAAATTCTCTTCGCTTTTATTTTCCTAAAAATATTTTTTTCACTTCCATTTGTCAAGTATAATTTTGTTGGTATGTGACAATAGTTTAAAATGTGTTTTCCTAAGATTTTTAAAGACGTGGCTGAGAATTTAGCTCAGTGGCTTAGCTCCTCAGGTGCTGAGTTCAAATCCCCATTATACTCCCACCCCATCCCTGCTGCCAAAAAAATAAAAAAGATTTTAATGATGTGAGTCCAGTGTAGACTAGCTTCTATGCAGGATGCAGAGAAGGAAACTCTTGACTGTAGGTCCTCTAGAAGTAATTTTTCTTTTTCATTGGGCTACTTTTCTGTTTATTTTTGTCCTTGGTGTTCTATAGTTTCATTAAGACATCTTGAGTTTTAAATTTCTGCTTTTCTAACCTTTGACGGGATTCCAGAATCTAAAGATTTTGTCATTAATTGTGGAAGTTGCTCAATTTCTTGGTTTTCTCAGTATTCCCTTCTCTTCATCCTCTGCTCTCTTCTTATGTGAATATAAGTAAAGATGTGTCAGATATTTTCATTCTTTTACAACTAGACAGAGACTGAGGAGGTTTCTTTAAAAAGGAGATGGTAATGTTAACTCATCCCACCCATGGCGTAGGTTGTAAGTTCATGAACTCAGTCATAGAAGATGATTTCAGGACATGTTGGTGAGAGGCACAAGCAGATTTATTAGGCAGAGTTAAAGAAGAACACACACACACACACACACACACACACACACACAAAATAAATGTGGGTGCCAAAGGGTGGGGTGCATTATGGTCTTGGGCTAGAAATATTTATGTGTTTTGGGCAGTATTCTCAAGACAGATGATCTAGGCTATGTGTTCCTGGTGTCTAGCCAGTTACCTTTAGTGGGTTAGGTTAGAATGCAGGCCATTTCCATGTTTGAGGTTTAGTAATATAGTATGTAATTAATATCTATATTTCCTTGATGGTGGAAGCTTGTGGAATTTGTGAATTGTCATATGAAAGGAAAAGCACAACTTATAGTAAAAAGACAGGCCTAATTTACAGGCTCTTGTATCTTCAAAAGTCTATTTCATTTTCTTTTATAGAATTAATTTCCTAGAATGGGAGAGAAAAGCACTATAACCTTGGGTAAGTTTATGCTTTTGAATTTGAATTGCTTAGGTAATTTTCTTAAAAGTACAATTTTGTGATCTCACTACCATATGTCTTGAATTCTTTTTAATGTTTTTTTATTTATCTCTATGCTAAATTTTATATTTCTTCTGATTTAACTTTATCATTCTCCTGCATTTATGTTTATTATGATGTTTGATTTGTCCTTTGAATTTGAAATTATTTTATTTTTCATGTTGTAATAGTTCTATTTAACCATTTAGTAAACCTACATGATCAATTTTATTACTCTCTCCATAGAAATATTGCTGTTACTATTTTTTATTCTTTAAACATAAATCATATAGTTCTTTTACATTGTTTGTCTGGTTATCCCAGAATCTGTGGGCTTTATGAAGCTGATTTTAGTTTT
>PVKA01051214.1:0-12309 GCA_004027165.1 Ctenomys sociabilis
TTCTGAGGTGCTGGGGCATGCAGTATTGTTTTCCATCCTTTGACTTTGAGCCTATGAATGTCTTTTTGTGTTAAGTGTGTTTCTTGTATACAGCATATTGTTGGATTTTGTTTCCTAATCCACTGTGCCAGTCTATTTCTCTTAATTGGAGAATTGAGTCCGTTTACATTGATGGTTATAATTGAAATGTGCTGACTTACTTTTGTCATGATATTTACCTGGCATTGTTTACTCCTTTGTAACTTGTGTTTAATTGACTGTCCTGTTTAATGGGTTCCTTCCATTCTCTTGCATGGAGTTCTGGTCGTTATGGTCTCTCTAGAACCTCTTTCAGTAGCCTGTGAAGGGATGCCTTTGTCCTCATGAAATTCTTTAGTTGTTATTTGTCGTGGAAGTATTTCACTTCTCCTTCAAACTTGAAAGAGAGTTTTGCAGGGTATAGTAGTCTGGGCAAGAATTTGTTTTCGTGTAGGACTTGAAGAACTCTACTCCATGCTCTCCTTGCCTTCATTGTTTGTGTAGAGAAGTCGGCTTTAATTCTGATGGGTTTTCCTTTGAATGTGAGCTCCTTCTTCTCTCTAGCAGCTTTCAGTATATTATTTTTGTGTTGGATTTCTGCAATCTTTTTTTTTTTTTTTTTTTTGGTCTTTTTGAGACAGGGTCTCACTATGCAGTTCAGGCTGGCCTTAAGCTCACTTTGTAGCTCAGGCTGGTCTCGAACTCACAACAATCCTCCTGCCTCAGCCTCCCGAGTGCTGGGATTACAGGCCTGCGCCACCACGCCCGGCGGATTTCTGCAATCTTAACTATTATATGTCTTGGTGTGATTCTACTTGGGTTGTGGGTATTTGGTGTTCTGTATGCGTCGGTGACCTGAATGTTGGATTGTGTCCTCATATTTGGGAGGTTTTCTGCAATTATTTCTTCCCAAATTCTTTTTGTGTCATTTCTATTGACTCCTTCATTCTCGTTGATACCAATTATTCTCACATTGTTCATTCTGGCGTCATCCTGCAGTGATGGATTATTTTTTCCTGCATTCTTGTTGTTTTTAAGAGATCCTTTCTCACCTTTTCACTAGCTGCTCCGGCATCTTCAAGATCTGAAACTCTGTCTTCGCTTTTACTCAGACGGTTTTGTAGACTCATGATTGCTATTTTTAGTTCTTCCATATCTCTTTGACTGTGTTTCATGTGTTGCATTTCTTTTCTGTATTGCTCACTCAAGGAATCCATCATATTTCTGATCTCCTCAAATTTTTATCCATGTCTTCTTTAAAGGTTGTTATTAATTCTTTTTCTGCTGTGTTTCTTCCAAGTTGGATTTCCTCTGTATATCTCTGGACTTGTTTCTGTATTTCAGATCGTATGACTTCAAAAAGTTCTTTTTTGATTTCAGAACTTATTTCTGCTTTGAGTTCCTCATGATCTTTCTACTGTTGTTTCTTTGCTTCAGATGCTGTTAATTCATATATATCAGTTGGAATAGTGCTCATTCTTTATTTCAGATTCTATGTATTCAAATATTTCTTTCTTAAATTGGAGAATTACTTCTCGTTTTATTTCCTCTATAGCTTTCTGCTGTTGTTCCTTTGCTGCTGTATCTGTTACTTCATTCGTTGCAGCTGAGCTAGTGTCCTCTGCCCTTCCTGATGGACTCGAGGTCTGGGATTGCATTTTTCCCCTTCTCTCTGTCATTTTGTATAGCACTGATCTTTGACAAAAGGAGAGTGGATGATCTTATTCATGAGTAGGCTGTACTGAGCCGGCCAGCTTGTGCTGAAATAAAGAATGAATTCCAGAAACACTGGGTGGAAAAACGATGCTCACCCAGAACAAGTTCAGAGAGCACTATTCCAACTGATATATATGAATTAACAGCATCTGAAGCAAAGAAACAACAACAGAAACATCATGAGGAACTGTCTGAGTGAAAGCGAGGACAGAGTTTCAGATCTTGAAGATGCCGGAGCAGCTAGTGAAAAGGTGAGAAAGGATCTCTGAAAAACAACAAGAATGCAGGAAAAAATAATCCATCACTGCAGGATGACGCCAGAATGAACAATGTGAGAATAATTGGTATCAACGAGAATGAAGGAGTCAATAGAAATGACACAAAAAGAATTTGGGAAGAAATAATTGCAGAAAACCTCCCAAATATGAGGACACAATCCAACATTCAGGTCACAGAATCATGCGGAACACCAAATAACTTCAACCTAAGTAGAAACACACCAAGACATATAATAGTTAAGATCAAGTTTGATGGAGAAGTGAAATACTTCCACGAAAAGAACAACTAAAGAATTTCATGATGACAAAGGCATCCCTCCACAGGCTGCTGAAAGAGGTTCTAGAGAGAGACCATAACAACCAGAACTCCATGCAAGAGAATGGAAGGAACCCACTAAACAGGACAGTCAATTAAACACAGGTTACAAAGGAGTAAACAATACCAGTTAAATATCATGGCAACTTGGTACTTACAGTGATATGAGAGTTAGCGAAAACTTTGTAGGCAGAGGAACCTTTCAAGATGTGGCAAAGTAGAAGATGATTAGGCATTGGAGGTGCAGTACTTGGAAGGCACAGCCAATCCCGAGGAATAAATTAATTTTCATGACATTTTTTGTATTCTTTCTCATCATGTGATCTTTCCCATTCCCTGTGCTCCTACCACGATAACAGCTGAGATGAAGTGGTGCATTCGAGATGTATTTGGGATGATGTTGGATTTTTTTTCAACTCCAGAATTATGATATATAGAACCTCTTTCATGTTCTGAGGTACTTAGCCTCAGATGTATTGTTAAAGTAACAGAAAATGCACTGATACAATTGGCTTCTTTTATAGTCACCTGGGGATCTTGAAGCATACTGATGACTGCATTTTAACCCACATTCTGTTTAGTTAGACTCAGATGGGATTAAAGCTTCACTATGAGGATTTGTTTTTGTTTCATGTTGTCTTTGAGAAGGGCTCTATTTAATGTACAATAATGGCTGAGAACTACTGGTCAAAACCCTTCTGCCTCATAAGTGCTGAGATTACGGTTATGTGTCACCATACATGTATTTTAGCCTAAACATTTTTAAGTCATTGCATTTGGCTCTATTTAATGTACAATAATAGCTGAGAACTACTGGTCAAA
The DNA here is from genome assembly GCA_004027165.1 of Ctenomys sociabilis. NCBI lineage: Eukaryota > Metazoa > Chordata > Mammalia > Rodentia > Ctenomyidae > Ctenomys > Ctenomys sociabilis. The sequence goes on from PVKA01051214.1 coordinate 3,151, forward strand.
TCCCATGTTTGCTGCAAGATGTCTAGTGTGTTTGAGTGCTTTGTTAGCAGATACTGAGGAACATAAAATGATCTGAGCTCACAGGGTGTAAACTACTACTACCACCATGCAATCCAATAAGGAAATCTTTCTTCTCCTTCGGACACTATTTTGTTTTGTTTTTTGTTTGATTCTTTTTGAGGTATGAGGGTTTAAACTGAGGACCTTGTGCGTGCGAGGCAGGCAGTTATTTCACTGAGCTATCTCCTCAGCCTCTTTCTATTCTCTTACAGTATTATTAAAACCAAGTTTGCATGCTTCCAACTAGTATAGTAACAAGTAATTAAATGAAACATTGTGCAATATAACAACTGTTGCTGGGTTCTTATTATATCACTTAATGAAATTGTGTGCTGTTTCTAAATTATTTACTTTTTCTCTTTACTACTTTTTATTTTTTTCAAAGCAAGAGACGGGGGGCACTATGGGATTTCTTAAAAGCCTAAAACTAATAATTCCATTACACATATTTACCTTCTAGATATCTCCCTGAAAGAGTTGAAGTCATTATATTACAGTGATACATCTCATGTTTATATGAACACAATACATAATAGCTACAATTTAGAAAATACCTATATATTCACAAAGACTTGAATGGATAAAGAAAATGAAGTATTTATGCACATTGGAGTTCTGTTCTGCTATGACCAAAGACAAGTTTAAGTTATTTGTAGGATTATGAAAACACCTTGAGATAATTATGGAAAGTAAAATATATAAGACACAGAACCTTGTATCACTTGGTCTCAATTCTGTATGAAACTGAAAATAAAACTGCAGAACTAAACAAAAATGGGATTACATTTTTGAGAAAAAATAGGGTGAGGGATCCTTTGTAGTATTGAAGAGGACCAAGAAATGGGAGAGGGAGAGTGGAAGGGGATGGACAGAGAAGTGAACTGTGTTACATCCTTGTACTGGTTCTTTACAAGGAATGGAATCAATATGTACTGAAAAATGCATTAATGAAATATAAAAATAGAAAAAGGGAAAATATGCTGTGTATATATGTGAATGAATGATAAATGCTATTTTTCAGAGCACAAACTAATATGAGGTTAGTTGCCTGGAAAATTGAAAGCTGATTTTTGAGATTTTAGTAGTGCTCGGTCCGTAGCAATAATGTAATTCTCATATTGACATTGTTTCATATTGGATACAGGGTATCAGAAGGTAGCATCAATACTGTAAGCCAAATTTAGAGAATATTGTGTGTCACAACTAATGCTATTATATTTGTATGATGATTAAGGACTTCATTTTTCATATCCTGATTATCTCTTACAAGATGAGTATTCTTAAAGCAATAGCAATGCGTTTTAGCTTTCTTGGATGAAGGCACCTAGAATAAGGAATTCACAGACACAAAAGTGCCAAAATGATTGCCAAGGCCTGGAGACAGAAGTTCAATAGGGAGTTATTTAAATGATCGATAAAAATCATGGGAAATGGATCATGGTGATCACTTATAACACTGTAACTATAGAGAGTGCCACTGAACCATATATTTGAATATTGTTAAAATACAGCCAATTATGGGTTCTGCAGCTGTAGTCAGAGCTACTTGGAAGGTTGAAATAGGAGGACCCTTATCTCTAGAAATTCAAGTCCAGCCTGTGCAACACAGTGAGATCCTGTCTCCAAAAATGAATAAAGGGTATTTTTGAAAATTGGACTCTTAGTTTAGCCCTCAAAGATATTGACAAAGAGCCCTCTTGCCACCGGCAAGAGCCCTCCAGAGCAAAACTCAGGCACTGCATGAGTGAGACTCTCTCTTCTGTGACTGCGCACCAGTGCAACCTCCCGAACCTCTCACCCGAAGGCCGCTGACTGAATGAGAACTTCTGAGACTCTCTCAGCCTCAATCCAACCTACCCTAGCTGGTGAGTGTGGGGAAGAGCTTCTGTGCTCTTCAATGCTACCTGTGCCAGTGGCACAACAGAGGGGCAACACAAGCTCACTGTTTCCCCATATGGGCACAACATACTCATTCCCAAGGTCTGTAGCATAAATGAGCTGAACACAATTCCTAGACCCAGGCCAGGCATAACTGGATAAACTGAAACTTAAGAGATCTGCAACCAAATCTCATTAGGCGCTAAGGTTATAACTGCACCAAACCGGTACACCAAAGGTCAGAGGTAAGTGCCACGCAGTGACAAAGACAAGAAGAAAAATGCAGTCTCAGACTTCAAGTCCACCTATGAGAAGTGCAGAGGGCGCTAGCTCAACTGAAATGAAGGAATTAACAGTTTTGGAAGCAATGAAACAACAGCAGAAAGTTATAGAGGAACTCAGAGCAGAATTAATGCCTGAAATGAAGAAAAGAAATCTCTGAAATCATAGGATATGAAGTAAAGAATCAAGTACAGGCATATATGGAGGAAAACCAATTTGAAAAAACTGCAGTAAAAGCATTAATAGCTACCTCTAAAGAAGACATTGAAAAAAATAGAGGAGATTAGAAATAAGAAAGATTCATTGAATGAGCAAGACAGGAAAGAAGCAGATGACATGAAGCAGAGTCAAAGAGATATTCAGGAAATTAAAATCTCAGTCACAAGTCCACAAAACCGTTTGAGTGAAATCGAAGACAGAGTTTTACATCTTCAAGACGCTGGTGCAGCTAGTGAAAAAGGAAGAAAGGATCTCTTAAAAACAAGGATGCAGGAAAGAATACTCCAAGATGATGCCAAGATGAAGAAAGAGAGACTATTAGGCATCAGTGATAAAGAAGGAGTCAATACAAATGATATAAAAAAGAATATGGGCAGAGTTAATAGCAGAAAAATTCCCAAATATGAGGAAACAATCTGACATTCAGGTAACTGAAACATACAGAACGCCAAATAACTTCAACACAATTAAACACACACCCAGATGTATAATATTCAACATCCCAGAAATCCAGCAGAAGAATAATATACTGAAAGCTCCTGGAGAAAAGAGGCAGATCACATTCAAAGGAAAACCCATCAGAATTAATTCTGATTTCTCTTCAAAAACCAGGAAGGCAAGGGAGAGCATAGAGCAGAGTACTTCAAGTCCTCTATCGAAACAAATCCTAGCCCAGACTACTATACCATCCAAAACTCTATTTCCACTTTCATGGAAAAGTGAAATACCTCCATTACAAAGAACAACTAACAAATTTCATGATGACAAATCCATTCCTACACATGCTACTGAAAGATATTCTAGAGAGGGAACAAAATGACCAGAACATGACAAACAAGAACAGAAGACATCCACCAATAGGGCAAACAAAAAAGGACAACAAGGAGTAAACAACAGCAGGTAAAAAATATGTCAATCATAAGTCAACACATCTCAATTATAACCACCGATGTAAATGGACTCAATTCACCAATTAAAAGAAACACACTGGCACAGTGCATTGGGAAGCAAAACCCAACAATATGCTCTATACAAGAAACACACTTAACTCAAAAACACATCCACAGGCTTAAAGACAAAGGATGGAAAACAATACTATATGACCCTGCACCTCAGAAAACAGCAGGGGTAGCAATCATTTTCTCAGACGGTCTCAACATCAAGCAAAGAATGATCAAATGAAATAAAGAAGGCCAAATTCACAGGAAGAGGTAACACTCACTAATATCTATGCACCTAACACAGGAGCACCCAACTATGTAAGACACATCTTAATGGACATGAAAAATCTAATATCCAAGACCACAGTACTAAAAGGAGAACTGAACACACCTTTATCTCAAAAACATAGGTCAACCAGACAAAAAATTAGCCAAGAAGTAGGAGAATTGAATCAGAGCTTGGAAAAAATGGACTTGGTGGACATACATGTACAAAGTGTTCCACCCAACCACAGATGAATATACTTTTTATTACAGATACACATGGGTCATTTTCTTAAATAGACCATATACTAGTCCATAGGTTATGCTTAAGTATATGCAAGAAAACACAAATTATCCCATGCATGTTTTCTGACCAGAGTGCAATGAAACTGGGAATAAATAACAAAAGAAAGCATAAAAACCCAATAAACACATAGAAATTAAACAACATCCTACTCAGCAATCAATGGGACACAGACAAAATTAACCAAGAAATTCAAACATATCTAAAATTCAATGAAAATTCAACAATTTATCGCAATTTGTGGCATGCGATGAAAACAGTTCTTAGAGGGAAAATCATAACTATGAACTCACAAACTAGCAAAACAAAACAGGAACAAATAAACCCCCTAATGCTACGCCTCCGCCATTTAGAAAAGGAAGGGCAAACCAAACCCAGAGTCCAAAGACAGGAAGACATCATAAAGATTGCAGCAGAAATCAATTCAATTGAGATAAAGAAAAGAGATCAAATAACACAATCAAAAAGCTCGTTCTTTGAAAGATTAAATAAAAATCTATAAGCACATAGCTAACCTCATCAAAAAGAAGAAAAAAAATTCAACTACAAGCAATAAAAAATTGAAAAGAGTGTAAACCACATTACGAGTGGAAATTCAGAAGATAATCAATAGCTACTTTGAGAATCTTTATGCTCATAGAACAGAAGACTCGGAAGAAATGATTAGATTACTTGAAAGGTGTAAATTACCAAAACTTAATCAAGATATAACAACTCTCAATATCTCAATAACAGCCAATGAAATGTGAAATGTAATAAAAAAACCTGCTAACAAAGACTAGTTCAGGACCTGATGGATTCACAGCTGAATTCTACAAGAAATTTATAGAAGATGTAATCCCTACACTTCTCAAACTTAATGAAATTGGAAAAGAAACAGTGCTCCCAAAATCATTCCTCAAGGCAACTATTGTACTGATTGTAAAACCAGGGAAAGACACACCTAAAAAGGGAAACTACAGGCCAATCTCCATCATGAATATAGATGCAAAAATCCTCAATAAAATCCTAGCCAAATGAATACACCAAATCATCAAGAAGATCATAAACCATGACCAGGAAGGATTCATCCCAGGGATGCAAGGATGGTTCAATATTTGAAAAAATCTATAAATGTTATACACTATATTAATAGACTGACATCTAAAAACCACATGATCATCTCAATTGATGCAGAAAAGGCTTTTGAAAAAGTCCAACACTCATTCATGTTCAAAGTCCTACGGAAAATTTGGATAGAAGGCCCCTACTTCAATTTGATGAAAGCCATTCATGACAACCCATCGGATAATTTGATTCTAAACAGCGAAAAACTGAAATCTTTCACTCTTAGATCATGTACAAGAGAAGGATGTCCTCTGTCAACCCTCCTATTCAATATAGTTTTGGAATCATTAGCTACAGACATTAGACAAGACGGAGAAATAAAAGGAATAAAAACAGGTAAAGAAGAAGTTAAATTATCTATTTGCAGATGACATGATACTTTACTTGGAAGACCCAAAAAACTCCAAAAAGAAGCTGCTAGAATTGAAACACAAATTCAGTAGCATATCAGGCTACAGAGTCAATACTCAAATGTCAAAAGCATTCCTCTACACGAATAGCAAACACACTGAGAGGAAAACTATAGAAACAATACATTTTACAATAGCACTGTGGAAGATGAAATACCTTGGAATTCACTTAACCAAAGAAGTCAAAGATCTTTTCACAGAAAAACCCTAAGAAAAGAGACCACAGAGGATTTCAGAAAATGGAAAGGTAATCCGTGGTTCGCAACAGGAAGAACCGACATCGTGAAGATGGCCATACTCCCATTTTGTTGTACAGATTTAATGCAGTACCTGTCAAACTGCCACCACCATACTTCCGAGACCAAGAGACATTGCTCCCAAAATTTATTTGAAACCATAAAATTCCTACAATGGCAAAGGCAATCCTGGCCAACAAACACAAGGCAGGAGACATCACAATTCCTGACTTGAAATTAGACCACAAAACCATTGTGATAAAATCATCATGGTATTGACAACGAAATAGACCAGAGGAATGGAATCAGTTCGAAAATGCAGAGGCCGCTAAGAACAAACTCATCCCCCTGGACAAACGTGTTTACTTGATAACACGTTATTAACAACTACGACAAACTCTTGTTGAGAAGTTTTTGCAAGTCAAAAGAAATTATCAACAAAATGAAAAGACAAACTTCAAAAAAATCTTAACTAATAAGCACTGAGACAAAGGTCTGCTCTCCAGAATTTAGAAAGCATTTAGAGCATTCAGAGCATTTAAAGACCAAATCCAGAAATGGGCATGCAACATGAATACACACTTCTCAGAGGACAAAATTAAAGAAGTGAGTAAATATATCAAAAACTGCTCCACATCAATAGTGATCCATGAAATGCAAATTAAAACATTACTGAGATACCACCTAACTCCAAAAAGAATGGGTATCATAAAGAAATCAACCAACAACAAATGTTGTAGAGGATATGGGAAAAAGAGAATACTTCTGCACTGCAGGTGGGAATGTAGACTGGTGCAAAATTATGGAAATCAGTGTGGAGACTCCTTAAGAAAATAAGCCTGGAAATCCCATTCAAGCCAGTTATCCCCCTACTGGGAATTTTTCCAAAGGATCTGAAAACATCATATCGTAGTGATATATGTGTACCTACGTTTATAGCAGCCCAATTTGTGACAACAAAATCTTGGAAACAACCAAGGTGCCCATCACATGAGGAATGGTTGAAAAAGGTGTGGTATTTTTATACAATGGAGTATTATTCCACTATAAAGAATGATGAACATGAAGCATTTATACTGAAATGGATGCCACTCGAAGATATACTCATAAGTGAAATAAACCAGAACCACATGTGCAGATACCGTATAGTCTCCCGAGTATAAGAAATCAAAAGAAGAAATACAAATAGCAAGGAAAGCAAGACCTTGAGGACTGGACAATAAGGGAGGGTAAGGAGAGAAGCTTGGAAAGAGAACAGGAACAGTCACACATTTGTCCACACAAGATGGGCAAGGCAAATATCCCATGATACATCAGCAAGTTTATGAACGTAGCCGTTAAATGTTAGGATTCTCAACACTACTATCTATAAGCTCGGACAACTGTGAACCAAGCAACTGCACTGAAGATACAATTGGGTAACAGAAGGGTCACACTTGGAATGCCTGCCATTCTGGTATGCTAAACACATACTTCCTGTCACGACATATGAATTATTAGCATACTGTCTTACAAGTGAAAGGTTTTTGGGGGAATAATAAATGAAAAATACAGACACAAGTACGAAAAATGTTAAAGGACTGTTTGCTACAAGGCTGTATATGGTTAGATTTCTAAATTTCTGTGTAATAATATGTGTATAGTGCTATTTTTTAAATTTTTCCCTCACATTCAGTAAGGACTTAAAAGTCCATATATCATATTTGAAGGAAAATATATGTTCCACTTTATGCCAAAGATGTTTGATAGTTAGACAGATAGTTAGGGTAAACCAAACTGCATATGTTGCAGGGTAATAATCATCTGTTCTGGATGGTTAAGAACCTAAGTTTGCAGATCAAAAATTGGAGAAACGGAAGGGTGCAAGGTCAGCCAACATTTTGGCCCTAGCTTTTCAAGGTCAGTAAAGATTCAGGACATAGGAGAACATGTACTGTAACATCATGGAACTCAGTTGTGTGCCAAATTTTCTGATCAAGGAGATTATGGAGCCACTATATATCGATGATGTATAGTGTGCCTAAGGAGAGTAACATGGAGAAAAAACTTTCTCTCAGGCTTTCACAGAGAGTAAATTGGTCAAGCAATGACCAATTGACTCATCTACATGGATGACACTGACAAAGGATCTACAAAGTAAGGTACAGGGTTACAGGATAAACCCTGAGGGGACTTCACTGACCTTATCAGATACAAAAGTTACCTTTCTTCTTATACAGGTCGTGCTTCATCTTGGTGTTACCCATCCAGCAGGAAAGTATAATAACGACATATATAAAATAAGGCCATAATAATAAGCTTAGAATACCCATCTCTCACAGGACTAAACAAAAAAGGGGATACAAAGGAAGGACCATTCTTAGTTAGGAAAAATATGCAGGTACTTTTGTGTAATTCTATGAGAAGAAAGATTTGCACTAATAGTGTTTGGACAGGATATCTTGTCTGCTTCCTGTACTATGGATAACCCTAGGAAGATAACAATGTAAAAAGTATTAATTATTGAAACTGTACTGTAATTCAGATTTTGAAAAAAGGATAGGTACACAACTACATTCTCTTAATTGAATGAACAGAGGGATCAGTTCTAATAGTGTTTATTAATACAATACATCTGCACCTTGTACAACACATAACCACTAAGAAAACATTATGCAATATATTACTGAATCTGTTCTAATAATTTGATTTCAAACTTTATCATTATCTTTGTTCTTCAATAAAATTATGGGGAAAAACATAAGTCTTATTTCACAAACTTTGGTCTCACTTAAAGCATCAAAGAGTTTGAAATTAAAGAAGCGAAAAAATATATGAAAAAATGATCCACATCACTAGCCATTCGTGAAATTCAAATAAAAGCAACACTGAGATATCATCTCACTCCAGAAAGAATGGCTATCATAAGGAAATCAACCAACAACAAATGTTGGAGAGGTAGTGGGGAAAAGGGAACACTTATCCACTGCTGGTGGGAATGTAGACTAGTACAACCATTGTGGAGGTCAGTGTGGAGACTCCTCAAAAGAGTAGGACTAGAAATCCCATTCAAGCCAGCTATCCCCCTACTGCGAATTTTCCCAAAGGGTCTGGATACATTGTATCATAGAGATATATGTGTACCTATGTTTATAGCAGCACAATTTGTGATAGCAAAATCTTGGAAACAACCAAGATGTCCATCACATGAGGAATGGTTGAAAAAGATGTGGTATTTCTATATAATGGAGTATTACTCAGCTATTAAGAATGATAAGTGTGAAGCATTTATACTGAAGTGGATGCCACTTGAACATATACTCATAAGTGAAATAAACCAGACACACATGTGTAAATATCGTATAGTCTCCCTAGTATAACAAGTGAAAAGCAGAAATACAAAAGGAAATGTACAACAAGTAAAATCAATTGAGTCAGATAAGGCAAAGTGAATGGCATATGCTGCAGGATACTAACCA
>PVKA01051215.1:0-12309 GCA_004027165.1 Ctenomys sociabilis
CGCTGTCTCTGGCCGGTCTCAGGAGCTGGGCGGGGGCGGGCGGGATCTGTCTGTGGATATTATATAAGGAAAGAAAAAGGGAGGTTTCCTTGACCAGTCACAGAAAGGATTGCATTGCAAGAAGATTCCAGCTGAACTCACTTCAGGGTTTCATGCGGGAAAGGACCTGTGACTGACAGACAGAGGATGTCCTAACAGGGATATAGGAGCAGCATGGGAGCTGAGGAAGTTGTAAGATAGAGCCCAGATCTGGTAAAACTTTATGCATCATGGCAAGAAATTTTCATGTGAACCTAAAGGTGTGGAGAAACTGCTGGAAGATGAGGAACAAGTTGTTACTATCTGTTTCACATTTGCAAGGCTTTGCACAGTATGGAGAATGCAGAAACACACCAAATAGAACAAGGCTGGTTTCTTTTTTTCACAAAATTGAAGTAGTTTAGGATAAATATTCTATTTTTAAAATTTGAGTGTATTGTTCAGCTCAGGAGCACTTGACTTTTTACTTACTGCATGGCTCTTTACTTCTCTTTATTTTCTGCTGTGATTTGAATGTGTATCCAAAGTTCACATGTTAAGAACTTAATCTCCCATGTAGTGGTGCTGGGAGGCAGGGCCTAAGAGCCCAGAGAGTGACTGGATGGAGGTTAGCCATTGAGAGAGTGGATCTGACATAAAAGCAAACATGGCCCTCTCTCACCCTTCCACCTTCTTCCAAGCGATGACACAGCTAAGTGACCCTTGCCAGACTCTGGCATCATGCCCCTGGACTTCCCAGCTTCCAGAAATTTGAGGCAAATAGATTCTATTCATTATATTACCCAGGAACTTCTGTTACAGCAGCAGGAAAAAGGCTGAAACATTTTCCTTTTTTATCACGAAATTCAGAGACGTTTACAGAGACCAGTATCCAAATGTCCAGTACAAAAGAGGCATTTTAATGGCCTGACACGCTTGCTTTGATTTCTTATTTTTTAAATACAAGTAGTAGAGGTGGAGAGAAGTGGCTGAGGTTGAGCTGTGTAGAAGTAAGAGGACTGGCTGACTAATGGGATGCAGGGAAGGAGGGAAAGGAAGAATCACAACAACTCCTAAATTACTTGTTTTGAGCAGTTGAAAATATGACATAGATTAAAATAGAGAGGACTATGGAAGAGAAAGATTGGATGTCCGAAAACTGAGAGGTTGCTTTTGGCCACCCATAAAATTTGAGAATGCTGTTAGGTAGCAAGTGGGGAAATTTGGCTTGTAGATGAATACATAGGGTTGGGATCCAGAAAAGAGGTTAAGATTGGAACTAAAAATGGGGTAATCAATAAAGTAGATTTTACCTATGGCCTGGACATGTCCTAGGGAAGGATTGTAGGTATACAAGAGAGAAAATATGGTATGTGAAATCTAGGTATGCCAAAATTTAGAGATCAGAGCATACGATTGCGACCAGCTGTAGGGGCTTTTCTGATTCAACGTTTGTTGTAAGGATGCCAACTAGCAATTATTCCTACATCAGTGCCCCTGCTGGAGGGATCTGGCTTGCCTCCTGCTACTTTTGATTTGATGAACACTTAATGATTTACACCTAAATTCTGATTGTGTGGAAGGTACCTGAAGTTCTCAGAGGTGATGCTAAGTGCACATTAGTAGGGTTTTTGACTTTTGCCACATGCTCAATCCTGTTTAATCGTTAACATTGGGTCACATTACGTGGAACATTGCTACCCTAGGACTTTGGTATTCTTGCAAAAGTGTTTCCAGCTTTGAGTAAATAACACTACCAAATATTTTCTATTTTTCTATGGCAAATGGACTTGTACCAAAGTTATCTGTAATTTCAGTCCTGAAAAACTCTTCAGGTTTAAGTGGTTGCTTTATTCATCACAAAGTGATCCCTTATATAACTTCCTCAAATTTATGAGATCAGTTTTTATTTTGGTCGTCTTTGCTACTGAGAAGAAATGAAGAGAAGGTATTAAAGAGTGAAAATCACAGTGAGGCACCACAGGAAAAGAAACACTATTTGCAAGATATGGAGTTTAAGTTTATACTTACAATCATCTGGTTGATTTGGTAGTATACAGTGAAATTAAGAACATTTGTTTTAAGTGTAAACTTCAGGCAAATTGAATAAGTAAGCTCAATGGACCAAGATTGGTTTTTAATGAGAAATTCTGAGGAAATAGGATATAGGATATGTGGTTCCCCAAAATATAATTATCTTTCTAAACTAAAATGGCATGTATTTATCATCTCTTTTTAGTTAAACTATCTCCATGATTTTTTCCTCATGTAAAAGGCTTCTAGATTATAACGTCAAAGAAAAAAAAATGCTATTAAATTTCAAGGCTACATATTCTTTCCATAGAGAAGTGATATTCTTGGGAGCCCAGAGTATTTACTAAGAACCTTATCAGGAGTTTTCATGTTTATTACCTTGGATTTTGATTTTATTTATTTATTTTTGCATTTACTACAAGGTCTATGCAGATCAAACTTATAGTGCTTCTCCTGGGATTACAAGTGCTAGGATTATAGGTGGGCACCACCACATCCAGTCTCAATTGCTGTTTCAGTGAGCCCGGGGTTGGGGCCAGTACAGCATTCTAGGGATCAAAACCTTTAGTCCTCTGAACTGTCTGGCTAGCCCTGACTTTGATTTATTTAGATTAAACCACTTCTACCATAAGTTGAGGAACAAAGATATGGATTATCTGTTCAAAATCACACTGCCATTAACACTGGAGGTCATACATAAACATGACAGTTGGTGTGATTCTGTCACACACAGGGATTGGGAGTGAGGGTAAAAGAAACCCCCTTTCTTTTGTGTGTGTGGTACCGGGGTTATATCCAGGGCTTTCACACTGAGCTACATCCCCATCCCTATTCTATTTTTTATTTTGAGATAGACTTTCCCAAGTCTCTTAAATTGCCCAGACAGGCTCCTGCTGGTCCTCTGAAGTGCTGGGGTTCCAGGCCAGGGTCACCACTACACACAGCTGGAAGCCTTCTTTTCTGGTGCATGCTTCAGTCTCCTCACACAGTCTTGACCTCTCCACTTGATGGCAGCCAGCAAGGAAATACCCTCCTTGCTGTCTTCACTAATCCTTGAATTTCATCATGCCCAGTTGGAAGAAGCATATTTCTGGGAAATAGGTCAACTGAGGGATCTACAGGTCAGTATAGTGATTTGCTAAGGCTGCATTCCAAGCTACTACACCTGTGCATCTGAAACAGGAAATGTGTGGTCTCACAGTTTGGAGGTTGGAGGTCTACCAGAAAGCTGGCACCAGGGTTGGCTCCACTGTAGGTGATGAGGGAGGTTGACTGCCCCAGTGTTCTCTTCCAGGATCCCTGTTTGCCTTATCTTCCACAGTGCCTGTCTCTTCATCTGGATCACCTCTTAGAAGGACTCCAGTCCTATTGGACCAGACTCCCACATGATCTCAGTTTAGCTTGATGGTTTTTATAAAGGCTCTGGCTTCACAGAAGGCCATTTGCTGAGGTGTAAATAACTAGGACTTCAGCATATGAATTCTGGGGGTCAAATTCATCAGGTAATGGTTAGACATCTTTGGTAAATCAGCTTTGTAATTGATTGTTTCCTTAGACTCAGTACTCTGCCAAGAATTGGAAGATCAAGGTTGCCTATTCCTGTTGTATCAGGGAAGGGAAGACAGATATTAAGAAGTGACTACAATGAAATGGAACATGTCTAAATCCACAGTACTGCAGCACGTGGCTAGGAGCTGGCCAGAGGCAGAGCACTCAGGGGAATATTTTCAAACCTCTCTCTCAATAAACCCAAAATATGGAAAGTCATGTGATGGTCCTTCTGGGGGTTCAGGAACCCCCAGATGGAGCACGCAATTGGTGGGTCTTTTCTTTGAGGTTCCCTGTTCTCTCTTTCAAAGCATATATGCAAAGCACAGTCTGCTCTGTGATATGGTTGTGTTGGTCTAAATATAAAAAATAATCTTAAGTTTCTGACTACCAAGAAAAAGACCAAGTAAAAATGTTCTTCTTCTTGTCTCTAAGAAGTAAGGACATTTTTGCCTCTTGCTGTGTTCTCAGGGATTCTTCTTATAGCCCAGTTTGAGAGACCATGGCTGTGATCATTTCATATCTTCTCCTTAGATTAATGCAGAATATTTTACAATTGTCTTAGTTTAATACAAATTTCTCAGATTAGACTAAATTACTATTGGTATTGATTGATGTTTTCAAACTTGACTTATAGGCCTGAGAGAGTTGTTATCGATGTTCCCTTGATTATCTTATGTTAACTACTTCGGGAAAACCTTTGCATTTTTTTTTCCTGAGGACTTTTTGGGGAGAAATCAATTTGCTCTTCTACAGTGTATCTTGGTGCTTCAACCAATCACACTGTCTTCACTTTGCTGGCTTGGGAAGCTCAAAATGAAATTACTCTTTTGTCTTTAATAAATTCAATTGAAATTTTTACTGTTTGGACTCTACATAGTATCTCTCCTATCATTCTTATCTCACTACTTTTATTATCTTCTCAGCCTTTTTCTTATTGGTGGAATTGGGGATTGAACTCAGATCTTCGCACTTGCCAGGGAAGCACTTATTCTGCTGAACCATCTCCCCACACCCTCCTCAACCTTATTTCTTATAAAAACATTGTACAGTATTACACAGCATATATATTATATAAAACATAAAATATTGAAAACTAGAAGGTCAGTGTTATTTGGTTGCACTGTAAGTGGGGTGAGTGTTGCTATCTACATATCCAACATTCTCTTCACCCTTCACAGACTGAAGGGTGTGTGTTCTTGGAGAGTTCCTCTTCCCCCATAGACCTTGAGGGGGGGGGACATGAGTTCTCCCCTCTAGCTCAAGATTTGGATACAGAGTGGACTAGGGTGAATCCACCCAAAGTTAATGCAGTGGTGCAGAAGTTCAGGCCTAAGACAGGCAGAAACTGGTGGGTTCCTTCACTCAAGGATTCCTTTGTGAGTGGCTATATGACCCTGCTCAGGCCAAGGTGAAAAGGGGAAGTTTCTAGAGTTTCTGAATCAGATATTTCCTATATCTGAACAGGAAATCACTGGACATTGGAAGGAAGATATACTCTGAGAAAGTGATGAGAATAAAAGCATAGAGAAACTTCCCTGTTGTCTTTCAGTTAATACACCTTGAAGTCTGAAAAAAGTGTCTGAGATTCTCCTTTCCTGAGCCAAATACATTTCATTTTGGCTTAAGCCAGTCTGGCTTTTTATCGCTGTTCTCACTTAGACAAACCACCTCAAATCTTTTGGAAGCAAGGCAGAACGTAAATAAAACAAGGCTAGAACGTGATCACAGGTGTTACCACAGTAGCCATTTGTCGCTGGCTCCCTGCCTGCCTTCCCCAGCCTTCCGTCTCGTGGCCTGCACATCTGTTTCCTGCAGCACGAGCCCAATTATCTGAAGCCTGGCTATGCTCTGCATGTGCTCACAACATTCTCTCTGTGTGAAAGCTGCTACCCCTTCTTCCTGTCCAGTCACAGGAGGGAAGGCAATCATCCCTCCACAAGGAAGTTGTCTCAGTTACTCTCCTCTCGATGCTGGGACAAATACCCAACACTAAAAATTAGGGAAAGAAAGGCTTATTTAGCTCACAGTTACTGGAGGTTTCAGTCAATACTTGGCTGGCTCCAAGGCGGACTGGCACATGGCTGAGAGCAGCCATTCATGGTGGTGGCAAAGAGCAGAGATCAAATGGGAGGAGTAGCAGCAACAGTGGTAATGGAGGCCACAGAGAGCAAGTCTGTTGTCTCTGTCTCTCTCATGTTACATTTAGGCTATCTGCCCCAGGCTGGGTGCAGCACTCAGACCCATGCTCCCAGCATTGGATCATGAATTGATCACAAATGGTAGAACTGTACCTCAATGACTACATAAGGCTTTGGTGGGACAAATATACACAGACCATAACAGAAGGTGAATTTAAATTTATCCAGACAGTGGCTACTTATCTATTCTTCATTCAGTGCTCAGTCAGATAAATAACGCACCTAAAACATTATTTCTTCATTTCTGTACCCACAACATAGCTTCATAGAGGGTTAGATGCCTCCAGAGACCAAATTCCTTGAGGAATTCCTCTACCTTGGCATCCACGCTTAGGTACCTGCCAAACACTCAGATGTATTTGCTAACTAGCAGCTGCTCAATCTGGTCATGTTGACTTTGAAAGTAAGTAACTGAAGACTGAAAACTAAAAATGCACCGGGCTTTTTAGTGACAGAAGTTGTTCGATCTCAGAGAACTACTTACTTTTATGCTGCATTTTTGAAAGACCTCAGGGAATCCATGACTTCAAAGTACTGGAATTACAAAGACTCTGCTTTTCATGTCCTTCTTTTTCCTCATAAGGAATTTCAGAGCCCAAGAGGTGAGGGAACTTCACCAAAGCTGCACAGTTCATCAGACTCGGGATCTGGAAGAGAAGACAGGTCTGTCTCCTCCCACATTGAGGCCTCTCCTCTATGTCTCTGCTGTCCTTTGCATCCTGACCCCTTCTGGGACTGCCTTTGAGCCACCTAATTCTCTCTGAGTCTTGATTTGTCCGTTGGAAAAACAGAGCTTTCCCCATAGAATTGCTGGATAGAACCACAATATGTGAAGTCATTCTGAGTACAGTAACAATATGCTGTTTCAGGGTTAGCCTACTTTTCAGGCCTGGGTACTATGTACAAAATGTCACTCCATTTGGTTACAGGAAAGCATTGTAGAATTCTGGAATTTAGAAAATCCACAAAGAGAAACATTCAAGACATTATAGAAAGCATCCTTTTCCCATTTGTCTTAAGAAGCATTGTTTCATTTTAATAATGGTTGGCAAGATGTGTAGCTAATAAATAAAACCTGGTAAGAACATTGGTTAAAAGGAAATAGCACTGTGGGCCTTTCCTGAAGTCCTTTGCTGTCCATCACTTTGTCTATTGCCTGACTGGCCAGTAGGAAACAATCCAGTCTTAGAGATTCATGGAAAAAGTGGGCCTTTGACTTCTGTGCTGCTCAGTATAGTTAGTTTATGCATACACTGTGTTTCGTGTGCTTCACTGTGCTTTTAAAAATAGAACATAGATTATTGTGTGACTTAGCAGGTATTGGCATGACATGAAAATCATAGGAAATAGCTATTTTCTGTTCTATCACCCTGTTTGCTCTAAAAAGTATATGGTTAGACAGTTTAAGCATTTATTTTAAAAAAAATTATTGCACCCTGGCTAAGTGCCAGGGACATAGAAGGGAATCAGATCCCCAGAGCTGCTCTCCACTCATAGCACTTGCCTCTCTAGGAAGTGAGAAGAGCAGAGAGCGAGATGTATTAAGGTAAGCGCAGGGCTTATGGCAGGGTGCAGTGGAAACCTCCTTACTACCAGGACTTGACTGAGATAACAGAGTGCACCTGTAGGCTAGCTTTAAGCCTGATGGTTAATCTCCTTTGCAGTTTCTACTTGTGAGCTTTCAATGTGCTGTCTTTACATAGCACTTACAATATTTAATAAAAATATTAGTCAAGTATCTATCACTTAGCAAGTACTGTGTGCTGAGTTCCTTCACCACGTTACATACAAATAATTAGTCTAATTCTTCAAATAATTCTACTTCCTGTCAGGAAACAGAATCCCACTTAAAGTGTTTGCAACCTTTTCATGATTCTTCATGCCCTTTTTTTCTTTTCTGCTCATCTAAGTTGTTTTTTGAAAGTTTCTTACATCAAATTTTCTCTCCTGAATGTGGGTCTTGTTACTAAACGATGATGTTGGTGACATGTTAGCTTACACTGGAGGCTTGTTTTGCTAAAGTTAGTGCTAAATGCTTTTTATTTATTCATTCATTTTTTATTTTAATAATTTTATTGAGAAACAAATAGCAATGAGACAGTTTCAAAACTGATTACTAGGATAGTTTCAATAATTAATACATTGTATATTGTTGTCTTCTTAGTGGTTAGTCATAGTACAAGATGCTAAACTCTTTATAAAGTGTCATACAGACTGTATGAAGTCTGTACAGCTTTAAAGCATGCTCAATTATTCCCCATATCTGGCAGATGCCGAAGTAGAAGCCCTGAGCATGTGTCTTCCCGTATAAGGTAATTACTTAGAGAGATAACTAGAAAAGTGTCTGCAGCCTTACAGTCCTCAAGCTTGAAACTTAAATGTCACAGTTCTTTAAGGTCTTTGCTGAGCCAGCCTGAAAATCCTGCCCGTGGATAGCTGGTTCTCTGTATGTACTGAAGACCAGAGTACAGAACGCTCCCTGGCCTCCCATTCTCTCCTGGGCACTTATCTAATTTCCTGTTTCTTTCTGAGTGACATTATGCTTCCAGCCAATCATAGCTCATTGTCTACATAGTCTCATCAGCTCTCCCCAAGCCCTGTGGATCCCTTAAAATAGTTTAGGAAGACTATGAAGAACTCAATCTTCATGGAAAATAATAATAGCAGGACAGAGGAGATCGAATGGGATAGTTGAGCAAGTTCTAATGGTAGGAAGCAGTCGAACAGTTGTGACAGCAAACTGTATGGGGAAAGTTCCGAGATAAACACCCACAGATGACTTCCACGTAGAACCTTTGGAAGGTGTCATGAGAAGAGGGCCAGGAGCACCGGGAGCTCAGAGGCATAGGGGGGCCTGCAAATTTCTGGCTGAGGCTGCTCCTGAAGGGAGAGCACATCTTTAATGCCTTTTTAAAAAAAATTTATTTGTGGTACCAGAGATTGAACTTAGGACCTTGTGCTTGCCAGGCAAGCAAGCCCTTATTCTACTGAGCTATCTCCCTGACCCTTTATTGCCTTTTAATCTCACATAGCAGACCAAATTCTAGAGGACACCAAGATCTGGGGGGAGTAGGTTGGTGTGATGAGAGGTTCTAATAGGGTTATGGTAAACTTAGGTGACAGAACTTGAGACCTCAGCTGCCACTTCCATTGCCAGCAGCCCATCCCTCACTCTTTTGAACAGCAGATTGGAAGGTAATTTTGTGGAGAAATGAAGTAGCTACAGGGAAAGAGTTCTTAAATCCAACATATGGGCCTCCTCCTTAACAAGAAAATTAGGACTTTTTATTTCCCCAAGTAAAATCTAGCAATGAGTCTCTGCCATAATCACAGCACTTCTGATAAAATATTTGATGCTTTCTCTTTTAAAAAATGGATAATCCAGGATTACATGAAAGGATTTTCATATAAAAATGATGAAAACACATTAAAAAAGCACCAATGAAATAAACCTACAAAAAAACAACCATGAAAATAAATTCAGAGAAAGAGAGAATGCTAGCAACAGGGGAAAACATTTAAAAATCTGCCACTAATATCTTCAGAAAGATAACAACATTACTTTAATCTATAAAATAACAAAAAATTCTAGGGAAATGGAACACTGGATCAACACCAGCACCAACAAAAATAAACATGTCTTTCTTCTCCAAGAAGAAACTAAGTCCCACAGAAAGTTTAGAAAACAGCTTCATTGTAGAACAATAAGAAAAATGGACATAAGAAAACTAGTGGCTTGATTTGAGAACCTTCACCTCTAAACATTAGGAATTTGTGGAGAGAAGACAGAAAATATGGAAAGGGTAGCATACTCAAAGAAAAGTGTAAGCGTTCCTTCCACGGTGCAGTGGTTGAGCTTCGTACTGACAGAGCCCATGACGGCTCTGCATGCTGCGTACAAGACCCTGAATCTCCATATATTACTGTGAAATTTTAGAATACTTGGAATAAAAATAGAGAGAGAGAAAGAGAGAGACAGAGACAGAGACAGGAGAGAGAGAGACAGAGACAAAGAGAGACAGAGAGACACAGAGGCAGAGACAGACAGATAGATGCAGACACAGAGAGAGATGCAGAGGGAATATTCAGGATTCAGAATTAACAACATCGGATTTATAGAACAGAAGTATTTTCTAAGGCTGGAGGGGCAATCTTTACTCAGCCAAATTATTGATTGGGGTTATAAGATAGTCGCTAAGCGAGTCCTGACCCAAAAGTTTGAAATCTTATCTACTACATATCTTTTCTCAGGGAGCTATTGAAAGACAGACTACTAAAATAAAAGAAAAGGGAGTTATGGGATTTAAAAGCTAGGGTGGGGAGAAGTGGGGAGAAGGTGACCCAGAATGAAGGCTGAGGTGTGAGCCCGAAGCTCAGAATCCTGGTGGGACAAGTCCTGTGAACAATAGGAGAGAAAATACAGCATTTTGTGGGGAGGGCACAGAGAGTAGGAGACAGAATTTGAATGAGTGAAACTGTGGTTGAGCATTTGCAAAAAATTACTTTTGAAATAATTTGTAGAGATGCTTTTGTTTTTAAAAGATCTGTTGCAATAGCAGAGAAAAGTACTGATAAACAAATTCTGAATATGAGCAAATAACAGTTGATTAACAATTCTTGGAAAGAGCACCAAGTTCTATGGCAGGATGTGAGAGAACAGTAGACTGACTACTTGGATTAGTGATGAATAGCATCTATATGGTCACTGATTATTGATTCACTCTGTATTTGACGTATATCAAGCCTGAGGACATACAAAAGCTAACTGCTTACCTCTGTATGGCTCCTGTCTAGGTGTTTTCCCAAAGCCTCACGCAGTCATGGGGTGGACTTGCAGAGGCTGTGATTAATTCATGATCCAATGTTGGCACTATGGGTGTGAGTGCTGCTGGGATTATGGGTGTGAGTGCAACACCCAGCCTGGGACAGAGAGCTGGATGTGATATAAGGGAGCAAGAGGGATTCGCCTGCTGCTGCTGCTGCTGCTGCTCCCTTTTTGATCTTGCTGCTTTTGCTGTTTTCTGCCCCCAGGAACTGCTGTTCTCTACCATGTGCTGCTCTGCCTTGGAGCCAGCTGAAATCTCCATAAACTGTGAGCTAAATAAATCTTTCTTTCCTTCATAGTGAGTGTCAGTTATTTTGTCCCAACAATGAGAGAAAAGTAACTGAGACCACTTACATCACAGTAAGTATTTAATTAAATACTGTGCAATATGTACCTATATTAAAACATTACATGATACCCCTACCCCATTAGTGTGTTCATTTTTCATAAATCAGTTAAAATTTTGTAGGAGTATAATCAAATTATTTAAGAGATAGTAAGAATTGAGTTTGTTTGATGATAAAATCAAGGAAGATTCATTATCTACATAAGGTGTAATAACCAACCTTAGAGTTTGTGCTTCCTGCTCTTTGGATGCCTTTCCTGTACTCTAAGCACCTGTGCTGCCCTCCTCACCCACCCTACACCCCCTTTCCCTGTCTTGTCCCATCTAAATTATACGACACATCACACTCATTTCAGTTGTTAGTTTAGGGTCCATGTTTCAACACCAGATGATGAGTCCTCTGATTGCAGAGACTGCCAGAGACCTCTCCAAATCTTGCTTGATGGTGCTCTTATGATATCAGATCTCCTCAATCTCTTCGTTGGTGGGGCTTTCATTGAATCAGTAACTTTTTTCCTTGGGTCCTTAATCTAAAACAATACCTAGTAGGTCTACTTATTAAGTGATTGATTCTAAGTCACTTAACATTTTCCTTCGGAACCTTAAGGTACATCGTTTTCACAGTGGAGAGGCTCCGGGATATGCCTGTAGGTACAGAGCTAACTGTCTTCACCCAGCTATCCACAAAGCTAATAGAAATAGAAAATTTAAAAATAAAATGAATAATCCAGAATTCTGCTCCTCAACATATCACTTGTTTTTCATTTTCCTATTCTAATCTAGAACCTGTTTGTGTGTAGAAGTGATAGTTTTACTCTATACTCAATGAAGATATAATTTGTGTTGTGGCTTATGCACTCACACAAGATTTTATCAGATACAGTTTTCTTTGCTGGCACTTGTCTTCATAATGGTTATTTTATTTTATTTTTCTATTTTTTTTCATGTTCTAATATCTTTAATTAAACAGAGATCCCTGTAACATGTCATTAGAGACCATTTCACCCACTGCTCTGTTTGGCTGCTAGCCTCTTATCTCTCTCTTCAGCAATGGTAAGGCAGATTCCTTTTCCTCGTGGAAGAGAAATCCACAGCTTGCTGCCTTTGCCGATGACGAAGATGTTAGAGAGCCGAGTGGCAAAGCTGTTGCCGTTGGCATCTTTCACATGAACCACATCAAAAGAACCAGGATGCTTCTCTCTGTTGGTGATCACTCCAATTCTTCCCAAGTTAGCACCTCCGGTCACCATACACAGGTTACCAGTGTCAAACTTGATGAAATCGGTGATCTTGCCAGATGACAAATCAATCTGGATGGTGTCGTTGACCTTGATGAG
>PVKA01051216.1:0-12308 GCA_004027165.1 Ctenomys sociabilis
TAGGTTCCATGCCTGTCTACCTACCCCCGTGAAAAAGGGCATCGGACAGCACTGACACTCCCTGGGTAGATGATACCTGGGCAAGAGTTGGCCCACGTCCGCGCACAGCGGGGAACAGGCCTCTGTTCTCACCTGTTGCTATAAACAAAAAGGGGGAACTGTAGAGAGCTGCGAATAGCCGCGCCTTAAAAGACGGCGCCGTCTTCCGCCTTCCACCCCCCGCTGGGTGAGTGCTCTCTGTAGTAAACAACTCCTTATATGGCTAAGGCAAAGGCTGTAGTGCCCTTCCGCGTATCTGGACCAATTGGCTACACCCACGTGTCACTCCAGGGTTGGACGCCTTGTGGTATATAGCTTGGGGCGGGCTTGCCCGGGTCAGGAGCGGGAGCAGAGGAGGAGCAGAGGAGCAAAGGAGCAGGAGGAGAAGGCAATCCATGGAAGAATAAAGCATTGCAGAGACAACCAGTGGTCACGTCTTCCTTGCAGGCGAGGATGCGCGCGATACACAACGGCTTCTCAACTCAAGTTCCTCACAAGTGAGTCTATCTTGGGACTTCTTAGTTTAGACTAAACAGTATTTATAATTTCTTTTTCTTCTTCTTTTTTTAATGTATTTAGTACAGGTCATACAGAGTCTCATTACCTAGATCGTATCACAGTGATTGTCCACTTTTCAGTCTCCCAAGCACTAGAATTTCAGACATGCGACATCATATCCAGTCTCAACCACTATCTCAACTTGCCCTGGGAACAGGCCCGGGAAACCCTGGCCACTGCACTCTGCCTAGCTCAGTGAGTCCACTGAGCTATCTGGATGGTCCCAAAGTATTTACTGTTAAATGAGAATAGGAAGTGCATGCACTGAAATGATCTCCTTGGAAAAGAAAAGATGCAGGCTGATTCAAGCAAAGCAGATACAAAACTAAGAATCAGCTAATTTACAAGTAAAAAACTACTATGACTAATAACTAAAGATAAGCCTTTTTGAAGGTGTCAAGAGTGTCAAGGCTTACAGGAAAGAAAGGAATGTTGGAAAGCAGTTGGAATAAGAAACAATCACACAGCTTCTTAGGATGCACACCCGTGGTGCCTTTGGTTCTGAGAGTTCATTGTAACAGTGCAGCCTACACATTCTCCCCTGGAGATTTCTAGGAACAAGATATTTGATCCTTTTTACAGGAGATTCTTATGGTATTAAAGTTGCCTAAAATGTCAGAATGATTTAAGATGACTTTTCATACCAGCCTGAAGTTTCCTTTACTATATTTGTATATGTATGTGTATGTATGTGTATAGATAGATGATAGATAGATAGATAGATGATAGATAGATAGATAAATACATAGATAGATAGATAGATAGATAGATAGATAGATAGAAATTCTAACAATTTATACCATTTTTAACTACATTTCTTCCCTTTGTTTTTAAAAATCATAACAAAATCCAGATATTTGCTAAAATTATTTAGATAAATTGCTATTCACATGTGACATCTGTTTTTAAGTTGCATTTTGGCAGCACTTTCTCCTTAGTACCCTTTCCATCTAATTTCTCTTCTTCAACCCAGCTTAAAATTTACAAATATTCTCTGTTTGCAAGATATATGGTTATCTATGACCAGGTAAAATGAAGAAAAATCACAGAGCATTTCTCAACAATAATTCTTATTTAGTAGAAATCTGACATGTTTATAAATGAAAAAATACAAAATAAGGTAAGTTCATCAAAACTTTGATTTTCCTTTGTTAATCATTTGAATCTGTCATTTTTTCACAGCTGAAATTTTTCATCTTTAAAACTTAATTATCAAGGTCAATTTCTAGCAACTTTTTTTTAAGGATGAAACACAAATAACCATTTAAATCAAAGTTCTGATTTAAATGAAACAATCACAAAATTGGAACAGGTGGCATCCTTCTAAAGTCTAATAATTCATTTTTATAAGCAAAAATATGTTTACATAACAAGGGATATCTTTTACTAAAATTTGAAAAATAAAACGAGTGGTAACAAGTTCTGGTACATCATAAATATCTGTGTTTGGCTAATAATAACTCATAAATTCTAGATTCACTTTAATGACAGTACATAGAATAAGGGAGAATTGTCATAAAATATTTGCAGAAATTTACACTTTCGGAGTGACATTATTTTCTGTCTCTCCAAATCACATAGCCTTCATTCTTAACTGGAAAATAATTCTATTCATTCATGATTTCTTTAACATCAGATTTTATTTGTTTTTCTTTAAATATTTGACAAGTGCAACAGAAATTTAATGGAAGGTTACTCTCAAGTCATGTAAGAAAAATTTTGTTGTTAACACTTTTTAATTTCTTCAAGATGTTGAAGTAAAAATAGTTATTAATAACTATAATAGTATAAATTGGATAGAAGACAATGTATATGTGTTTTATTTGTATTGTATTTAAAAACATATATCTATCTCTCTGTTTACCAATTCACCACTTCTCCATGTTTTGAAAGTTAGTTTTATGGAAACATAATATATATATATATTATGTATATATATATGTATATTCAACTTTGACTTGAAGTAGATTCAATGTTGGTGAACAATTCAATCTACTTGGGAAAAATGACCAGAAATCAAGTAACAATAAATTTAATCATTACAAAAAAAATTGTATTCTGTCTTCAGCGATCAGTTTTCTTCCATAGGCTCAATGTCAATTTTCTTCTACCATGACATTCTCTGCTCTAGAATTTGTACAAGTAGAACTATAAAGTACTCAATTTTCTACACTTGATTTCTTTACTTCATGAATTTTTTTAAAATGTGTCAGTTTGGGATATTTTCTTAGTAATTATATTACTCAATGGAATTTTATTGTATGGATGATCTAGAAATTAATCAACTACCTATATATAGAGATTTGGGTCATCTCTAGCTTTTTAGTATTTTACTCTACATTGACCTTACTGTCACTGCTGGACTTGAAATGGGCTCTCAGGCGGTAATAGAGATGGATCCACAAGGTCAGGAAAAGCCTGATCTCATTAATAACTGGCATGAGACAGAGGGATATGCACTTGGCACTCTAGCAATTTTAGATTTTCCTCTGGTCCAGTTCATTGAATGACCTAAGAGACAACTACGTGCATTTAAGATCATTCCAAGCCTCACTAAGGAAAAGGAGCAAATAGGATGTGAGTTCTATCTCCAACACCACTCTGCAAGGTAGCAACTGATGACATTGACTACCTGAGTGTGCAGGAGACAGGTGTGAAGACATGCAAGGCCTGAAGTTCAAAGAACCAATATTATGGCTTATGTGAAAATGTCTCTCCAAAGTCTTACGTGGGGATTTTTGGAGATAGTTGATATATGTAATGCTTGGGATTAAAGATTTAATGTTGATACCAATTCATGGTGCAAAATCCCCACACTGGATGTGGCTACTAATTCCCCTAAATGTGGGTAATCTTGGCAGAATATAAGGAACAGAAAGAGGGTTTTTGCTTGTCGTCTGTCACTTGCTACTTTTTGTCTTCCTATTTTTGCCATGAGCTGTTTCTCCTTTGTCAAGTACCTCTGGCATCCCACCTTGCCTTGGACCCAGCTATCAGTGGACTGGGTCCTCTCAAATCATTAATCCAGTAGTTATATATTTTTTTATTTCTTATGCTTATTTCTTAGAAAAATAACATTTATGAGGGAGACACTGTATCATACAGCAAGTAACACTTGATTACTAGCTTTTAGACTTTAAAGTATGTTTCATGGGATGATCCTCCAGACAGTATCTTCTCTAAATTGCTGAGGAATGTGAGACTATTGTGCCAATTCAGACTGGAGCAGATCACTCAAAGATTCAAGCATCCCAAAGAAGAGACACAGAACTGTGGACTGGGGTAAGAATTGTGTATCCATGCTTAGCTGTAGTCCATCTGTTTAGCTTCACTATCCACTCAGAGCAGTCGTTAGCCCCATACCCATGTGTGTTCACAGCAGTCCTTGGCTTCTTAGTCTCCACTTCCCACTGTTGTCAGCTGCTTAGGACACATTTGCATCAAAACACACAAAGTAGCCACATTCCAGTAATGACCTTGGCTATGTAAATTATTTACACTGACCACCACAGACTTTGTCTGCAGAAGGTATTTTACACTGGGGAATAGAGGATGTGCCGGCACTGGAGTTCTGGGGACAAATAACTCATTACTCCCTGATCACCTTCTCTTCACAGCCTGAACCAAAGTACTGCCATCTTATGCTCTAACATTTCCCTGAAGGCTATTCTCTGCACTCCACTAAGTGCCATGCATTCTCTCAGAAGTGATCATTCCTTAGGCTGAGCCTGGGCTCTACATGCAGTCTTGATATCCAGGTCATCACGTTTGTTCACAGAACTCCTCAGGTTTTCTAAGAAGATCAAGGGCAGCAACAAAACCAAGGCCAAACCTGAATTTGAATCTGTTCCTTACTATGTGTTGAAGGCTCCCCACAGAAGCTCAGCCAACTCTCACAACAGTCTTTCCCTCCTTTTCAGATGGCACTGCCCACTTTTGTTCATACTCTACTTCATACTACGGACACAAACCAGTGCTGTTATTTGTATTTCCTGGGAGTTCCTGTGTTGCAAACCCTTCCCAAATTCATACATTAACAATACTTACAGGGGAGACCTTCAAGAGATAATTAAAATTAGAGAGGATCAAGAGGGTAGCACCTCTCCCTTATATCATTAATGGCTTTGGGAGAAGAGACAGAAGAGATCAAGAGCTAGTTGCAGGGGCTGGGAGATGGCTTAGTGGAATAAGCACTTCCCTGGCAAGTGCAAGGGCCCAAGTTCAATCCCCAGTTTTGCCCCCACCCCAAGAAAAGAGAGAGAGAGAAAGAGAGAGTGATCAAGTTGCTGATCTGCTTCATGCTTCTTGGGATGGACTCAGAAGACCCTGGCCAAATGCTGAGAAGATGCCAGCACTGTGTGCTTGAGCCTCTAGAGCTCTAGTGTACTGCATGTCAAACAAATTCTTTATAAATTATAGACTTGAATAAGACACCAGGATTAAATATGGTTTAAACCATGGATTAACACACAATCTGGGGCAATCAGAGGCAGGAAGTTCCTGCTTTGAGAAAGCTGAAGGATGGCTCAAGTGGGCAAGAGTAGTGGAGCCAGACCTGTCTGTGAAGAGGGCATCAGTCTCATAAGCAGTATATCAAGTCTTATTCAGGTCTGTTGGCAAAGGCTAAGTCAGTCAACATCCCAGCCTAAGAATGAGAAGGAGAGCAGACAGGTCTTCTAGTCCTGAGCACCTTGGCTGCCTGATGCTCACTGTCACATCTGAAAAGAGGGTATGAATTCTGGCATTGGCACTGGCACAGCATGCTGAGAAGGACTCAAGGCAGCTCAGAGAGGGCCACATGGCTTTTAAAGCTTTCTTAATACTTACTTTTCACAGCTCTAAAGTGTGATCTCTCCACTCAGCCACGCGGCCCTCACATGGGGACCATTGCATCCTGGGATGATGGAGGAGGTGCAATCCAAACAGCAGTACTGTTTGCGTACAGTAGGCCGAAATATGTTGACAAACTGCTTAATTTTTTTGTAAGCTGTATAATTTCTTTTCTTGCAAAATAAAAGTAATATAGAAAACTAGAGATCAAAAACCCAAGCCCCAGTCATCTTGCTTTCTTTACCTGTCACTATAGAGTAGCAGCTGAGCAAGAGAATAGTGAGGTTCACGCCTTCTTGTGTGTGACACTGTCCACCACTCTGCTTAACCAGTGCACACTTTTCAGTTAGGTCTTATTTTGGGGGAAACACATTTGCTTAGACTACGATAGAAAATGAACACCATAGTATCAAACTTCTGTCAAGTGGCCCTTAAATTTTCTATATTTATTCTCACCTGGTATTCACATAGCAGTCTATCAACCAAATATGGAATTTATTTCACACTGTTTTTTCCATTGGCCTTAGATTTCAAAGTGTCTACGGAAAATATTTTCTTTTTTTTTTTTTTTTTTTTTTTAGTAATGGGATTGAATTCCAACTTTTTGCATTGAGAATCATCCTTACTGTTTATTTTTAAATTAATTTTTATTTTGAGAAAGGGTCATTTAAATTATTAGACTGACTAGTGACTAGGCTGTGCTCAAACTTGCTAGGCTCTGCCTCAGGCCGTGAGTCCTAGAGTTGTAGCTGTGCACTGCAATGACAGCCTGCCTCCCGCATCCTTCCTCACAGTAGGAGCTAACAAGTTGGATAGCGTCAATGAAGTATTATTGAATCAATAGTTCTTACAATGATCAACTGTAGTTCTTCTTGGAATGAACAACTACTGAACTTTAATTTTAGACAATGAAGTGACATGATCTAACGGCAAAATCTATTATTGCAATAGGAGCATTGAAGAAATACACTTGTACTTTATTAGAAACTTATTTTCACACAGGTTTGCTATAATAAATAACCCACTATCAGTATGTACAACAAAGCAGATCATGAAATATTTATTAATATGTCTGTTATCTTCTACATGTTGTGGACATTAATCCTAATTTTTTCAGGTTCAATAGATGAAGAATCACCTGGAAGATCAGTAGCGCTTGCTCATGGCTTTGTTTGGGAGGGTTTCCCACGCCTGGTCTGCCCGAGTCCTGCTTTGCTCCCCGCTGCTGTGAGCTTTCCTCTGGCCCACTCTTCCACCGTGATGCTCCTGCCAGGGTGTGCGTAGATTCTCCCAGACCTGTGAGCTCCATCAAGCTTCCTTCTTTACACTGTGTGTGCTGGGTGTCGTATCTCGGGGATGGAAAGCTAGTTATCACAGACGCAGATAAATATTCAGCTGGGATTTGGAACAAAATAACCCATATCTGGGTGCTATGTTAAAATTCTCTATAAATAAATAGCATTTTTTAAATTTTTATTTTGAAGAGTAAACACAAAAGCAAAAACTAACAGCAGAAACAAAGACAGAATTAGGACAACATACAACAGTACATATATTACAGATTTTCAGAATACAAATAGCTAATTAACAATAGTTGTTACATTACCTATTTTTATCATTAGATCTGTTGCTCAGATTGATAGAATAGTTATGCATGATTGGACAAATATTTGGCTATTTGCACTTGCTTTCAAGAAACCTTGACTTTTTCTATCTTCTTGCCTTCTTATTTTCATATTTAATTTAGTTTAGTTTTTGAAGAGTAAAAGCAGAAGCAAAAACAAATAGAAAAATGCACAGACACAGGGAAACATACAACAATACATATATTAAAAATTTTCAAAACAGGGATAGCTAATTAACAATGGTTATTGTGTCTATTTTTATCATCAAATCTGTTGCTCAGATTAACAGATAAAGTTATATAAGACTGCGGAAATAATCGAACCAAGAAACCTTAATTTTTTTCCTTGTCTTTTGTACTATTTCTAATACATAATATTTTTTATAAATTTAAATAATCTTATAATTGTAACTGGTTAAATAAATATGAAAATGAATTATAATTAATGATATAATTGTAGAGTGAATGGCTATGAATTTTTTATTAGACAGAATTTTTGTGTTAAAAAATAGAAATAATTTGAATTCCACATTTTTGCATTGAGAATTATCCTTAGTGTTTATTTTTTTTAAGTTGTATAATTTCTTTTTGCTTTTAAAAGTTGTGTTTATATATCTTAAATCCAATTTTTCCCAGCAACACAAAAGTGGAGTTAAGAATAAAGATAAATACTGCTCAATTGAAAAAAACATTGGAGGGCTGACTAGATAGCACAGGGGACTAAAGTGCCTGCTTAAGGCGATGTAGGGATTGGCGTTCAATCCCTAGCAGGCCATGCCAGCCCCACCCACAGGGAGCGCTGAATATTAAGCAGCAATGTAACTGAATTTTAGAGGTTTCTGTTACAAATATTACAGTAATCAAAGTAGAATTTTTTTTTTTTTTTTGGCAGAACCAGGGATTGAACTCAGGCCCTTGCACTTGCCAGGGAAGTGCTTATTCCACTGAACCATCTCCATGGCCCCGAAGTAGAATTTTTTGAAATATACTTGGTGTTAATGGCAAAATTTCACATAGATGATGATGTTTTTCAGAAACATTGTTATTTTGTGATGTTTCTCATTAAAATGTAGTTTCAATTTTGTCTCCAAAATTTCAGAAATAAAAGTTTCAAAATTAGAAAAAGAGTATATCTTATTCAGAGATAATATAAAATTATAGCAGAAGATACTGCTCAGTGTTTCACAGAATAGTTAACACAAAAATATTTTTTTTGTATAGCACTGTCAAATATTTAAATTTTGTTGTTAAATATTAAAGCTAAATTTAATGTTAATGACTTATTATCATTAAGCTTTGTGTTAATCCCTGGCTCCTAGAATTCTTTCTTTCGCGATGGCACAGTTTTTGCTTGGCTCTAGAATGACACAATTTCAACATGAGGCAACTTGGCTTGTGGCTAAAATATGAATTCATCAGCACCCCTGGGGCTAGGAATGTCTCAGCAGTATAAGTGCCTGCCTGGCAAGTGTAAGGACCCAGGTTCAATTTCTGGTACCACATGGCATGCCCGCCCTACCCTGGGCCTGCCGTGCCAGTAATGGAGTCTAGGTGCGATGGTGCATGCCTGTAATCCCAGTGCTGCGGAGGCTGAAACAGGAGAATCATTAGGACTCCATAGCTAGACCTAGTACCAAGTACATAAAACTTTTTAAAAAGGGGAGCAGCAAGATAGCTCAAGTGATTAAAGTGCTGCTAAAGCAAGCTGAGGTAAGGTCAGGGACCAAGGTTCGATCCTTGGCACCACATGCTGCACCAGCCCTGCCCCCAGGCAGGCTCAGTCAACGTGATTCTGGGCATGCTGGCTCAAGCCTGTAATCCCAGTGCTGGGCAGGCTGAAAGAAGGAGGATCACTCCAAGTCCAAGCTGCGTAGGCAGGGCCTTTTCTTCCACTTCACCTGGAAAAGAGGCTTCTCCAGAAGTTCTCTTTAGTAACCGTTTTTTTTTCTCCGGGGAAAACCCTGAAAGGCTCTCCATGCTGGTGGTTGGAAAACAAAGGCATTCCTAAGCTATTAATACAATCTTACCTATTGTCATTTTTAGAGCACTGCTTTTCTAAAGCATTTTTATAAAAAGCATTGCATGTGCCTAATTATAACTAGCAAAATCTGTATTTAACAAATTGAAAATGCTTCCAAATGATAATGAATTAGCTGAAAATTTGAGAGCTGAGCTCCTTGTTGCTCTTTCTATACATTTTTTTTAGAATCCTATTACAGAGTACCAATTAATTGAAAAAGCAATTCAAGTCAGAAATGCTACTTTATTCATAGGAACATTATTAAATCAATTAACCTACTAATGGCATCTGCCAGTTCATTTCTACAAAAGACTCAACAGCAATAAAATTAAAGCACAGCCATAAATTTCTCTTTGTTCCAGATATTGAGTGAAGAAAAATAATAAATTTTTTTCAACTTTGTCTTCAGTATTAATCAGATTGCAATAAGAAGCTCAGACATAGGTCATGCTATGAAACAGGAAATCTATTCTGAAGCATTTCCCATTAAATGGAAATTATTTTCATGTAGCCTTTTTTAATTGCTGAAAGTGCAGTTACCTTCATCTATTTGTTCTCTATTTAGAGACACAATGAAACAAACATATACTGCTATATTTTATACTGTCTTGCTTCTGATGGGTTTCTCTTCAACCAGTAATTTCAGATTTGTGTACAGCACCATTCACAGTTTCATTTTCTGTCTTTTTGGAAGACATAGCATAGTAAGGGATGTATGAGTGCAGTTCAGTAAAAATAGATAATCAAACATTCAGATGCATTTATTGTGGCACAATGATTCCACTTTCACATTAAGCAGAAATTTTCATAGATATAAGAAATGGCTACTGTGTAGGCTTAACTGCTGAAAATCCTGTGTTCATTTTGCTAACTCTGAACATACATTATAATCATTTGGAAAATAATGCCTTTTATAATAGTTGTGTAGGAAAGTGTAGATTACTCATATAATTGGAAAACAGATGTATGCTCCATATTTCATCATGAAAAATAAGATAATTTGAAATATTCTCAAGAGAGTGAAGAAAGAAGACACTGATGAGTGATTAGCAAAAAATCAAGACGACGTCAAAGAATGTTTCATGAGAGCTGTATTCAGATGGCCGCTGTTTGTGTTTGGCCTGCAGTTTCAAAATGTCACAACGGAAGTGGCTTATCCACAGCAGAAGTGACTTTCCACACAATTCCTGAGCTGAAAGATCCCAAATGAGAGCAATTTGGAGACTGTTGAGGTCCTTCTTGACTAGGAGAAGGCTTTCTTCACCTAGTCCTCTTTGGTAGAAGAGGCAAGGGGAATTTGTCCTGGAATTCCTCTAATATTAAATATTTCCCAGGATTTCACCTCCTAATTCCATACTGTTAAAGGGTATAATGTCAATGTAATGAAGTTGGGAGGAATATAACAGTTTGGTTCATAGCAGCTCTTTTTTTTTTTTTTTCTTTTTTAATGTGAATGCATTAAATGAGGTTTCTTTATATTTTTTGCCAGAAAAATGTTGTTTTTATATATCTTGAATCCAATTTTTCCCAGTAACACAAAAGTGGAGTTGAGAATAAAGATAAATACTGCTCAATTAAAATAAAAAAAATATTGGCGGGCTGATCAGATAGCACAGGGGACTAAAGCGCCTGATTAAGGCAGATGTAGGGACTGGAGTACAATCTCTAGCAGGCCATGCGAGCCCCGCCCACTGAAACAGTGATTCAGACTGAAGGTGGTGATGCACAGCTGTGATTCCAGTGCTTGGGAGGCTGAAAACAGGAGGATCACTATGATTCTGATGTATGTAGTGAGACCCTGTACTAAATACATAGTAAACAACTAAATAAATCTTGAATACTGAATTGTTATCGTACTTATTTCAGTAAGATTAAAAGTGCTGTAAAATTTATTCATCAGACTGAAAGAAGGAAAAAAGCAGTTTCTTTTTGTTTTCCTATTAGATAGCACTGAATGTTAACAACATTTCCAACATGAAATTTCATATTTCAAATTACTTTGCAATCTTATTTTCAAAGAGATTCTTTTCTAAGAGGTTTTAATGTTCATGTAACCATAAGAAAAACTACAGGATCAGTTTCACCTGTAACAGCTTACATATTTGTCCCGTTAGAGTTTTTGTTGTCTTATATGTGGGCTTCCAATACTTTAGCTATATGTATTCTAAGCTTGTTAGGCTTTTAAAAGTAAGTTTCAAATGTACAAATGAAATTACAAGTTATTAAAATGGTGTCACTAGAATAGTTGAGAGAGTGCTAAATTTTAGAATAGAACCACCAAGCTCAGTCTCTTAAAACATTCTGGTTGACTATGCTGGAAAGTTTTAAGTGACATATTTTGAGACATTCTGAGCTACCTGAAATGCTTTGGAAGAGAGGTATGATGCCTTTGTGACACACCAGTTCCCATGGCAATTTGTCAAATAAAGCCAAGCCTTATTATTTTTGTTCAGACCAATTCAGCTTTTCCAATCCTGTTACCACAGAGCTGTCAGAAAACATGAAGTTTTGCAACTCCCCTTCAAGATAAGATTTTAAGTAGAAAAAGAGATGATAAAATACTCTTCATGCAACTTATTTAATCTCACACCATCATGCAACAAAAATGTGAGCATGGGAATGTTGATGTTTATTCTCTACAACAGAAACAATGAAAATTATAAGCCAAAATGACAAATTACCTTCTCAAGAAGTCTAACAGGTGCAAGAGACTCCAGCCCATCATTTAGTTTCACTATAATGCAATTGTAGCAGAGATCCAACAGAGCATTCTTGAGATAGTTTTCTGTTCTATGTAAACACATGTGATGTTTTAGACATTCTCAATTTTCAATTTGCATATGTAGGCCCCCGCCCAGCTCCTGAGACCGGCCAGAGACAGTGTGGCCCACTCCACCGTCCTGCTCCATCCCGCCCGCCCCCGCCCAGCTCCTGAGACCGGCCAGAGACAGCGCGGCCGACTCCGCCATCTTGCTCCATCCCGCCCGCCCCCACCCAGCTCCTGAGACCAGCCAGAGACAGTGGCTGACTCCAGCGGACTCCTGGATCCCGCGCCAAGCTCTCCCAGCGAGAGCGAATTTACAGGACTCACCAGGCTTCCCAGAGCAGTGAGAGTGTGGTGAGTCTGAGGGAGAGCCTTTGGCTTCTTCCCACACGCGCTTCACGGATCCCTGTCCCCAACACCTCCCCAGATCCCCTGACCTAAAGCCCACTGATTGAGTGGGAATCTCCCCGATT
>PVKA01051217.1:0-12309 GCA_004027165.1 Ctenomys sociabilis
GTAATAAAAAAATATAGGTCTTTTCGGTAATACTGGCCCAACTGTCTGGATTCTTGGGCGCTGAGTATTTCTGATCCGGGGGATTCCGCCCTGAATGTACACATAATCAACAATCAGTGGCAGTGCACCATATCTGTTATGTCAATCAGCGTTAATGAAGGAGCTGACTGCATATGCATGGGGCATGAATTCCCTCGTTTCTGGAGTGAGGGCGTCAAGCTCATTCGATAGCTGACAGCTGTGATTAGAACCAAGAAAGACCCCATGAAAGGCGCTGCCAGGAGAGCCCAATTGCTGAAAGAAATGAGGTAGTCAAACTGACTTCCAGCCGGCGGTTGAGTTTGACTCACTGTGCACAGGAAATCAATGAGAATATGAGCCATTTTCTTCTCATTGATTTTCACTTCTAATTATTCCTTGGAGACAGCTTGTTTTAATTTTTATGCCTTTTTGGGGGACTATAATGAATATCCGAAGTTGTGCTGTGGAACCTGCCTTGGCCATATCTGACAGGTCTCCACTGTCTGGTCAATATACATGAATTTTCCCTTTCCCCTCCCCTCTTCTTCCATCACTTCGCTTTCTTTTGACTCAGAAGTGCTAAGTAACTTCCAACTTAAGTGAAAGTATTGATAAATAGTACTTTTATTTGCAAGCACTGTGACATAACCCCAAAATGTTTTTATCCAGAGACAAATTCCATTATTTCTCATGTAATTTGTTCAAAATGAGATGATTTTTAGAGAGAAGTCATTCTTGCTCTTTAATAATTCTCTGTTCTCTGGTTGGCCTGAAGAAACCCAGGGAACTCATGACTGAATATTTCCTTGAAATTTCCTGTCACACCATCTTTGGCATTCTTTTATTTTGTACCAAGAATTTAACTCAGGACCTTGTAATTGCCAGGGCCAGGCACTGTGCCATTGAGTTATATCCCTGGCCCTATCTTTGGTATTCTTTCCAGTTGGCAAATACTGTAAAACAGACCATATGTATCTTATGACCATGTTTCTCATAAAGCATTCTTGGTCCAACTTGAGTTCCTTGGATTCTACTGGTTTCTCTCCAGAAAACATACAGTAGAATCTTCTAAAATGCTCCCTCAACACTAATGCAGAATTAGAGGATGGCAGTGGTATCCATAAATGTTCCCTGTCACAGACCTAGTAAACAATTATAGATGTGTAGATTTAGGGTTTCAAGAGATTTTCAAAACTATTTTCTGCTTGATAGGGCAAAGGCTGCCTCCGAAGCAATCGTTTTTCAGGACTCAATTGTAGCACAAGTAATTACTTCCTACAAGGAAATCCTCCCTGTTGGAGTTGAGCAGTTTCCTAGGGCACAGGATTTGGAGCTGCATGTAGCTAGACATTAGGTGTGTTCTGGTGAATAAAATAAACCCTCAGCTGCGGTTTCTTTGTTTGCAAAATAAGAAAGATAATGTCCACCTAAGAGGGTTGATTTGAAGTTTAAATGCTTTTAATGTCTGAATCAGGGCTGGTGCGATAGCTCAGTGGACTAAGTTCCTGCTCAGGCAAGCTCAGGGATGTGGGTTCAATCTCTGGCACCATATGCTACACCACCCTTGCCTCCAGGAGTGCTGAGCCACCACTGAGACTGGGGGTAGTGGCACACACCTGTAATCTCAGCACTGGGGGGACTGAAAACAGGATCACTGAGTGCAAGCTGTGTAGTGAGAAGCTGTACCAAGAACGTTAAAAAAATGTCCAAATCATTCCAGATGCCCAATATAGATCATTGAATTATGTTTTTTATTCCATTTCCCCTTCATCTGCTCAGTTTTTCTTTTTCCCTCCATTCTTTACTCTCCCTTTCTCCTCCTCCTCCTGATCATTCCATTTCTTTTGCCTCCTTTACTTCTTTTTACCTCCTGTTCAACTTCCTCTGCCTTCAAGTCCTTTCTGTGAACAATCTCAGAATCCACAGAGTGGCCTTTCTCAGTGAAGAACTTATTGTTCTGCCCTCAGACTGCCCATTGTTTATTTAGAAGCTTCTACTTTTTCCACAATTCCTATTTTTAAGCTTCTGGCTCCAGTTCCTATCTCAGTGCATTGCCTTCAGCGGATGGTCTGTTTCTCAGAAGTGGCGGGCGAACTGTAAATATTTCCTCATCTATAAATTTGGCCCAAGAAGGAAGAGGAAGGGCTGAAAGTTGCACTAAATCTCATGCACTTTAGGTACCTCTTCTTTTCCATGGTAATCCATCAACAAAATCTGTAAGCTGTTTCCAAGATCTCTAATCTATTTAGTTCCAGAATTACTTTGGTAACTGTAGTACACAAGACAGTGACGTGCATAACACAGATATGCAAGTGGCTTAGTGTCCACCATGATCTCTTCTGTCAGATCAACCAGGTCAAGAGAAGTAAAGATTTCTTTAAAAGATTTCTTTTTTTAAAAAAGAGAGACAAGAACAAAAATTTAAAGTTTCTTGAAAGCAACTGTTAATATTCAACCACATGTTCAATCTTACATAACTATATCTGTTGATCTGAGCAACAGCTCTGATGATAAAAATAGACAATATATCAACCATTGTTAATCAGCTATTCTTGTTTTGAAAATCTGTAACATATGTAGGGTTGTATGTTATCCTGTTTCTGATTTTGGTCCTTGCTTTTGTTTTTACTTTTCAAAATACAATGAAATGAAATTTTAAAAAAAGAGAAGGAAAGCACTGTCCACATCCCAGAAGTGTCCACGCAGCCGCTCCCAGTCACTCCTGCCTCCTTCCAGAGTTAGTTATCAGACTCCTAGCAGGATAGTGCCGTTTGCTTCATTTTAAACCGTGCCCATAGACTAACCCAGTGTGCAGTCTTTCGTTTCAGGTGTCTTAGGCCCACAATGATGTGTATGGCAGTTACCTGTTTGTATGCAGTAGTAGTTTCTTTTTCATTGTGTGTTGTACATAAACGCCAACATTTATTTATACTTTTACTGTTGATATTTGATTGTTTCTAGGTGCTAACTATTATGAATTGTAGTGCCACAAGCATTGTTTTGCTTGTCTTTTAATGCACATGGATATGAATTCACTTGGGCTATAAATGCAGAGGTGGCATTGCAGCTCATAGAGTAAGATTCATGCCAAGATAATGCCATTTTTCTCCAGGGATCACGCCAGTGTACTAGTGTACCCAGCAGTAGTGTAAGAGAGTTATTTCAGGTTTATAGCCTTGTCAATAGTTAATATTGTCAGGATTTTCAATTTTAGCCATTTTGGTATGTGTATTGGCATATCTCATTGTGATTTTAATCTTATTGTTGAGGAAACTGAGCAAAATTCCCAAATATTTGTTGGGTGATTCTTTTGGGTTTTGTGTGTGTGTGTGTGTGTGTGTGTGTGTGTCTATGTGTGTGTTTGTATGCCCATGGGCACACTAGATACAAGCTATTTTCTGAATATATCCATGGGTCTACACACACACACATAGACACACACACACATATACACATAGACACACACACACACATACACACACACTACTCTGTGGATTGCATTTAGTTCTTTTAATTGTAAAGAATGTAATTGCAATAATCGATATTAATTTCTTTTATGAGATTAATAGTTTGGTGTTATGTTTAGGGATATTTTCTCAACTCTGTGATCATGAAGGTGTTTGATTTATTTTCTCATCAGAATCAAATTAACACAGTACCCTGGTTATGGTTTGAATATGTTCCCCAAATTCATGTATTGGAAACTTAATTCCCAAGTTACAGTGCTGAGAAGTGAGAGCTCTAAGAGATGGTAAGGTTGTGAGAGCTCTGCTTTCATGCATGGATTAATTTTATTATTGTGCAAATACATTCTTTTTAGAAAGGGAATTTATTGTAAAAGCCCTTTCTCGCTTCTCTTCCACATGCAGTTTCTTGCCCTTCTGCCTTCCATGGCAGGATGATGAAGCAGTAATATCCTTGCCAGATAATGGCAGGCATTTTGGTACTGGACCTCTCAGTGTCAGAACTATAAAAATTAATTATATATTTTCTTTGCATGTTGCCCAGCCTGTGGTATTTTGTTATAGTAACCCAAAATGCAACTCAGATGAGCAAATACTGAAGAGCCCACAATTCCCCCCCGTTCTGCGATGCCACTTCCATAGTATACGAAGTGTTCATACACATGCGCTCATCTTGCAGGGGTCTCTATCACATTCACCTGGTTTGTAGCCCAGTATGATTCATTTGTTGTATTATTGTAAAGTCATGCATCTGTTATTGGTTGTATAGGTTCCTCTCATTGTTTTTTTTATGACTGTCTGGCTTTTCTATACATTTCCATATAGCTTCTGAATAAAACCATTAATTTCTGCAAAAATATTGCTTGTATTTTGACTATGTGTTAGGTATGTAGACTAATTAGAATGGAAATAATTATAATGAGTCCTTAATTCACCATCATTGTACATCGTTCATCTTAAAGTTCTCCTTTCATTTTGTCTTTGGCTTACTTGCGTGGCTGACTTGCACATGTTACATTTATTGATGTGGAATGCATGTTCTGTGGCACTTCACAATGTTATTTTCTCACCATTTGGTGGTGGTGCATAGCTCAGTTGAGTATCATGTATGGAATTTATGCTTAGCAAACTTGCTACTCATTTCTTAACTCTACATCTTATTTATATTGATTTGTTCTTATCCTGCATATAACAAAATTACTAAACTCAATTATTCTGTATTTCATCTCTGGACATTGTTACAGTTTAAATCACATGTAAAATAAGAAGGACCACTTACCACCTTAATGGAGCTAGAATTATTTTGTTCTTTTTCTTCTTGGACTGGGAATCAAACTAAGGACATTGAGCTTGCCAGGCAGGCACTGTGCCACTGAGTGGTATCTCTGGCCCTAGAATTATTTTAATTAAAAATGGTTTGAGAGAATTATTATTAGAAATGAAAATATGAACAAATTTCATTTATTAATACAAATATAAAAATCCTAAACTATTGATAAATGATACTTTATATGAGAATGTATAATATAAATTACTACAATGTAACATAATTGAGTTTCTTTCAGAAATTCAGCTTTGGTTATCACCTAGAAGACAGTGGCTCTGGTGCACCCAGTTGGTGAGAAGTGGACACCATTTCTGGTTTTAGGTAAAATGGCATAAGCACATTTACTGGGTCTTTCCTGTGAGGTGCAGGTGTAAAATTTGTGTATAACAAATGGAGAAGGTATTTAAGTACGTTGAAAACTAATTTCATTAAGTGGAAAAAGACTACAGTTCAAAGTACCATTGAGCCAGGGATGAATTTTCTCCCCTCTTGTTTCTCCTGCCCTGATTCAAATCAGCTCATACCCCAGAAGCAGGCACTCCGTGCAGGTGCAGAGAGCTCCAGGAAGAGCTCTCTGCTTCTGGTAACAAAGGGAGGTCCCAATGCTCAGGGCGATGAGGAGATATCTTCCACTCTCTTTTCGTTCTTCTTTATTCTCTGATGCCTCCAATCATAGTCAGTTGCATGTTGCTAGAAGCCCATAGACACCAAATACAGCAGGAAACTGTGAGCACAGGTGCTCCATGTTCCGTGTGTGTGTGTGTGTGTGTGTGTGTGTGTGTGTGTTTGTGTGTGTGTGATTCTCTTGCTTTATCCCCTCTGTTCTCCCATCATTGGACCTTGGGCACAGATACAGGCACAGAAAGGGCACAGTAGAGTTGGTTATAGTACATTCAACATTCTTGACGCATAGGACTAGAAAAGGGAAGCCTCAGAGACTTTGATAGTATCTGAAGGATCCTAGAAAAGAGTTACTCAAGCAAGTGAGCCCAGAAAGTTTGGTTCTTGGACTTCCTGTGAACTGAGCTAAGCATATGGATTTCTGAGCACGAACAAAGTCCAAAGACTTGGAGAATTAAACTATTGAATTCACCCCTGCCCAGCTCCCAAACTTGGAACTGGGTAGAGTAAACTTAGAAAAGATCCAAATAGTTCTTCAGAGTCTTTGACAGCAGAACCTATATTGAAATTGCAAACCACAAAAGACTGGTAAGAGCTTGGGGCTAAACTCATATTGGGTTGATTGTTTGATAAAATAGAAACTTCAGTGTTCCATATAGGATTTAGAATCAGCACCGTAGGTCACAGTATTCACAATGGCGAGGGTACAGCCCACAGTCACTTGGCATCACCAGGAAAATCTCCATCTGTGTGAGGAAAGAGAGCAGTCAGGAACACTGACACAACAGAGTTGTAGGACTTACTGAACAAAGAGCAATTATTATAGAAGTGTTCAAGAAGCAAAGACAGATATTCTTGAAACAAATGAAAAGTAGAAATCTTAGGAAATATAAGATATAAAGAAGTACAAAGTGAAAATCTGCGAACTGAAAACTAGAAAGAAACTAACATAAATATCATGGGATGAGCTACATAGGAAGTTAGAGAAGACAGAAAGGAGAGTCAGTGAATTTGGCAATAAATCAGAAGATATTATCTGATCTCACAGAGAAGAAATAAATATTTTAAGTAATGGTCAGAACCTCAAGGAACTGTGGGAAAATCCCTGGAATCTAGGAAGTGTCACCAATGTCTCAAAGGAGAGAAGATATACTCCAAAATGGCAAACAAATATTTGAATGAATAATAATGGAATATTCTTATATTTTAAAAGATACAAACCTATAGATTCAGGAAGCTCAGGGAATCCCAAGGTGGAAAAGAAAATAAATTCATGTTGAAATGTGCCATGACTCAATGATAAAATCAGAAGATATAAAAAATTGCAGAAGTCACTGGAGAAAAATTAAGTATTATTTGTAGAGAAATGATTATGGGTCCCCCATTTGAACTGCGTAGGGCAAATATGTGTTTAGAGAGATGAAGGGAAACGCTGTCAAGACAGTGCTCTGTATCCAGAAGAATTGTGAGGAGGAATAAAGACATTTTCTTTTATTTTAAAGAGAAAAAATAAGACTGTATCTCAAAACAGGATAATAGAATAACAACAATTAATACACTTTTTACTGTGTATTATCCAGCCCATATTGACATGAACCTTTCTTTTCAATGAACTGAGAAACTAGTAGTATAACTATCTTGTATTTTTTCTTTTCTCCTTCCCCCATGCTATGTAACTGTCTTAGTTACTCTTCTCTCGTTGCTGGGACAAATACCCGACACTCAAATTGAAGGAAGGAAAGATTTATTTAGCTCATCGTTACTGGAGGTTTCAATCCATACTCAGCTGG
The DNA here is from genome assembly GCA_004027165.1 of Ctenomys sociabilis. NCBI lineage: Eukaryota > Metazoa > Chordata > Mammalia > Rodentia > Ctenomyidae > Ctenomys > Ctenomys sociabilis. The sequence goes on from PVKA01051217.1 coordinate 7,224, forward strand.
CTCCAAGGCAGAGGCACATGGCAGAGAACAACCTTTAGTGTGGCGGCAAAGAACAAGAGCACAGGGGAGAGGCAGCAGCAGCTCAAGTAGCTAACTTCTCTTCCCCCTCACAGTGTAATGCAAATTACCTGCCCCAGGGCACGTGCAGCATCCACAACCACAGTAACCAATCATAAACTCCAGAAGCTGCCCCAAGACTGCATGAGGCTTTGGGGGGACACCTGGACACAAACCATAACAGTAACTAATGATCAATTTGACCTCTGAGTAAACTGAATGCCCCTGTTTTGCACTTACTATTAGATAACAAAAAAACGTAGATGTAGTTCTTATTTTCAGTGAATCAGGCACACAGACTGTACAGTGTGGCACACAGGTGCCCAGGCCAGAGAGTAAAGTGGGGAGAGCCTGCAGGCCCACTCTGTGGGTAAAGCACAGCCAGCCTGGCCTCCAGGAAGGCAGCAGCCACAGAGCGCATCCTTCCATGAAGTGTCACTAAATGTCTATGCCACACTCCTAAGTCTAGCCTAGTTCTTTCCTTAGGAACATGTTCTTCCCATTTCACAATATCTACTGTACATTCTGGGCCTTATTTATTCTTTCGGTTTCTCACACCAGAGAGACAATATGAGGTTTACACACGTGAGTCTTATTTATTTCACTTATGAATGTGGTCTCAAATTTCATTCATTTATCTATAAAAGTCTCAAGTTATCCTTCTTTATAGAGGATACTGAGTAGTACTGCACTATATAAAAATCCATTCCATGTTTGATGGGCAGTTGGATTGTTTTCAAGATTTAGCCATTACAGATTATGCTGCAATAAACATGGATGAACAGTGATCTGTGTATGATGTTTTGTTTCTTCTGTGAAGATACCTAGGAGGGGAATAACTGGGTCAAATGGGACCTCTAATCCTGGTTTTGTGAGGGATCTCCACACTGATTCCCACAGTAGTTGCACCAGTCTGCTCTCCCACCAACAGTGGAGAATTGTTCCCTTTTCCCCACAGCCTCTCTAGCATTTTTTATTGGTTGATTTCTTGATGTAAGCCATTCTTTCTGGAGTGAGATGGAATCTCAGTGTTGTTTACAAACTCAAAGAGAAAGAAACTAGGGAAACCACACTCTTTATAACAGCAAAAAATAAAAAGAAAAACAAAAAAATCCCTGGGGAATCAATCTAACAAAGGAAGTAAGAGATTTATACATTGAAAGCCACAGTGTTCTGAAAAAGACCAAAGAAGATGTCAGAAAATGGAAAGATATCTCTTGCTCATAGATAGGAAGAATCAACATTGTGAAAATTACCATATTTCCAAAATTGTTATACAGATTTAATGCAATCCCAATCAAAATACCATAGCATACCTCTCAGAACTAGAGAAAATTTTAGGAATGAAGAGACCTAGAACAGCCAAAGCAAGTCTGGGCAACAAAAGCAAGTCAGGGAGCATTGCAATCCCTGACTTGACACTATATTGCAGAGTTACGGGGATAAAAACAGCATGACATTTGGAAAAAAAAAACAAAAAAACAGACTGAGGATCAGTGTAGCAGAACAGAAGGTGCAGATACAACTCCAAACACACTGAACCACCTTATCTTTGACAAATGGGCCAAACACATTCATTGTAAGAAAGGCAGTCTCTAAGATGGTGCTGGAAAAAAATTGCTTTTTGTGGCGGTTAATGCATTGCGTCAACTTGAGATGTCAGAAGCTTGGCTGGATCCCTTAGCGATTCCATGCCCTGGGACTTGGGACCCCACCTTAGAGTGGGGAGGACCTGCCCTAGAGTGACTCAGTGCAAAAATGGTATATAAAGGGGTCGAGGAAGGCTTCTGTATACCCCACTTCCTTGGGGGAGCTTGATCTTCATTGCACCACTTCACAGCTGTGCCACTCTAGAGGAGCTCTGATCTTCGCAGTGGAGCACCAGCCTTTGCAGTCAGCATGGAAGCAAGGGAGAGAGGCTGGCTAGAAGCTGTAGCTGCTGCCCTTCCTTTGTTCTTTGTTGTTTTCTGCTGCCATGAACTGCTGCTCTCTGTCATGTGCCGCTCTGCCTGGGAGCCAGCTGAGTATAGGCTGAAACTTCCACAGTGAAACTGTGAGCTGGATAGACCTTTCCTTCCTGAATTTTGGGCACTGAGTATTTTGTCCCAGCAATGAGTAAAAAGTAACTTAGACACTTTCTAATGCTAAAGACTAAAACGAGACTCATAGCTGTCATCATGTACTCAGCTTAAGTGAAAACACATCAAAGACCTAAATATTAAGAGAGGAAAACTAAATCTATTGGATGAGCAAGTAGGTAGAAATCTTGAAGACATAGGTGTAGGCAGAGAGTTCCTGAACAAGCTGTAGACCACAAGGGAAATACTACTGCCCCCCAAATCAACAATTGGGATCTCACCTTATTGAAAAACTTCTGCAAAACAAAAGAAATCACCAACAGGGTGAAAAGACAACCCACAAAGTGGGAAAAATTGTAACCAATTGTCCCTCAGACAAAATACATCTACAGCATATAAAGAACTGAAAAACATCAGGCACCCAAGAGTCAAATACTCCACCTATTGGGGGGCATCTGAGATTCATATATACTTCTCAGATGAAGAAATATATGAAAAATATTTGGCATCATTGATCAATCAAGAAACGCAAAATAAATACATTTCCAAATGAAAAAAATTAAGAAAATTTGTTGCTGGCAGATAAAATAATTAAGGGGCATTTTCTACATCTAGGTGAATTGATGTGAGAGGGATATGGGGTGGAAATTTAGTATTTCAGGAATGAAAGAAATGACAAAGAAGTGGACCAGAAGTGAGCATAGGTGCCAGACTCAGATCACCACTTATTTTTAAAATTATTTTTTAAAGAATACAGGATATTAGGGGGCTGGAGAGATGGCTCAGTAGAATAAGTGCTTGCCTGGCAAGAGCAAGGGCCTGAGTTCAATCCCGGGTTCTGAAAAAAAAAAAAAAAAAAGAACACAGAATATTAAAAGGAAACATTAGAAATGATACAAAACTTCACTAAACAAAATGATAGGAATTCAACAATGGTTGCTGTATTGTATGATGTTATCTTCAAATTAGTTGTTTAGGTTACCAGACATAAATGTGCAAAAGTGGCTAAAAAGTTCAAAATAACAATAACAAAAAAGTTAAAACAAATTAAAATGAAAAAAAAAGATTTAAGCTTTAACCTCTCCTTTCAAAAGACCACCAGAAATTGGCAGTACAATTATCCAAAGTATCATATATGTGTGTGTATATATATATATATATATATATATATATATATATATATATATATATATATATATATATATAACATATATGTGTGTATATATATATTTACCCTTCTTTATTTTGTCCTTTTCCTCATCCCAGGTTTTCCTTCCCATTGAACAAATTATTTCCATTTCACAATATCTATTGTACCTTTCACACTGTATTTACTCTTCCAGGTTCTCATAATAGCAAGACAGTGTATTATTTGCATGCATGGGTCTGATTTATTGCACTTACCCATATAGTCACTAATTGCATCTGTTTATCTACAAAGACCTGAAATTTATCTTTTTTTTTGTAGCTGAATAATACTCCATTGTGTAAAAATACCACATTTTTTAACCCATTCCTCAGTTGATGGGCATTTGGGTTGTTTCCAATATTTAGCTATGATGAATCACAGTGCTATAAACATGGATATACATTATTCCTGTAGAATGAAGATTTCAGTCCTTTTGGAAAAATATCTAGAAGGGGAATAGCTTGGATGGGAACTCCAATTCTGTCTTTCTGAAGAATCTGTACTGATTTCCATAATGGTTATACCAGCCTGCACTCCCACCAACAGTGGTGAAGAGTCCTTTTCCCCCACAGCATGTCCAGCATTTGTTATTGGTTAACTTCTCGATGATAGCCATTCTTTCTGGTGTAAGATGATATCTCAGTGCTATTGTAATTTGCGTGTCTGGAGTGACAATGACGTTGAACGTTTTTTCATATGTTTTTCTGCCATACATATCTCTTCATTTGTGAAGTGTGTATTCATCTCAGATGCCCATTCTTGGATTGGGTCATTGAAGTTTGGAGGTCTGATTTTTAAAAATTCTTTGTATGTTCTAGATAGGAATTCTTAGTCTGAAGGAGAGTTGGCTGTAATTTTTTTCCAGTTCATGAGTTTTCTTTTTACTCTGTTGGTGATTTCTTTGGATGTGCAGAAACTTTTAAAAAAAGACGTGAACCCAATTATCTATTCTTTCAAGTATTTCCTGTGCAATTTGATTTTTATTCATAATCTCTCTGCCTATGTCCATGTCCTTAAAATTTCTGCCTACGTTCCTGTCCAGAAGATTTAGTGTTTCAATTTTAATATTTAGATCTTTGATCCATTTTGACTGTATTTCAGTGCATGGTGATAGACATGAGTTTAATTTTAGTATTTGGCAAGTGGAAAGCCAATATTTTTCAGCGTCATTTATTAAAGAGGCTATCTTTCTTCCAGTGAACATATTTGGTCCCATTGTCAAAGATAAGGTGGCTGAGAGTGTTTGTAGTCGTGTCTGCATCTTCTAATCTGTTCCACTGATCCTCAGGTCTCTTTTTTTTGCCAGTACTGTGTTGACTTCATCTCAGTATCTTTGTAGCAATTTCAAGTCAAGTATTTTGATGCCTCCTGCCTTTCCTCTGTTGCCCAGGATTGCTTTTAGTATTTTAAGACTCTTCTGCTTCCAGATGAATGTTAGTTATTTTATTCTAGATATGTGAGTTATATTAATGGTATTTTAATTGGGATTGCATTGAATTTGTATAAGAATTTTGGGAATATGGCCATTTTCACAATGTTGGTTCTTCCTATCCAGGGACAAGGAATATCTTTTCATTTTCTGAAATGCTCTTCAATTTTTTTTTCTCAGAGTACTATAATTTTTACCGTATAAATCTTTTTTTTTTTTTTTTTTTTTTTTTTTTTTTTTTTTTTTTTTTTTTTTTTTTTTTTTTTTTTTTTTTTTTTTTTTTTTTTTTTTTTTTTTTTTTTTTTTTTTTTTTTTTTTTTTTTTTTTTTTTTT
>PVKA01051218.1:0-12305 GCA_004027165.1 Ctenomys sociabilis
CTTTTTTAAAAAAAACGTGTTTAGCATAGTGTCTGCACATCTCACTACACGGATTGGACTCGTAGTGATTCTCCTGTTTTCAGCTTTCCAAACACTCAGATTACCGCCGTGCGCCACCTCTGCCAGTCTCAGTCGCCATCCCAGCGTGCCCCTGCAGCCTGTGAAGGAGTAAAATGCCCCGTCAGGTATGGCTGCTTCTGTGTCTTAAACGTGTGTGTCCCTGTGAAACCCATAAATTCCAAGCTAAGATCCCCAAGTGATAATATCTAGAGATCTGTATTTATTTATTTATTTATTTTTAGTACAGGGTCTCACTACACAGATTGTTTCTGTAGTGATCCTTCCTGTTTTTCAGCCTCACTAGCCCTGCGGTTACAGGTGTGCACCACCATGCCCACTCTCAGTTGCTGTCTCAGTGCACCCCAGGGGTGCAGGGCAGGCAGGGGATTGAACCTCTGGCCCCTGAGACTGCTTAAGCAGGCACTTTTAGTCTGCTGGGCTATCTGGTCAGCCCTAGAGGTGGTGCTTTAAGGAGGTAATGACATCGTCTTTTTAAATGGGATGAGAACTGTAATAAAAGGGTTCTGGTAGGGATCTGGTTAAATCATTTTTTCTTCCAAGTCTTCGACCGTGTGAAAACAGCTAGACAGTCCTAACTATGAGGGACAGGCCAGACACCAAACTTGCTGGTACTCTGTGAGCTCTCCTTCCTCTAGAACTGTGAGAAATAAATTTCTATCATTTATAAATGATGCAATCTGTGGTGAATTTTTTGAGAGCATGAGAAACTGAAACAGCTATCCACTGCTCTGTCATAGTGCCTGGGATCAGGTAGCCAGGACCCCAAGTACTCACATACAGGAGAGAATGGACCCTCATGTCCAGGAAGGAGCCAGTTCTGCAAGTCTGCCACCACTATTCTGGGCATAACCTTAGCTGCCATCTCCCTTAATGTCTGAACCACACTTGAATCAATGCTTTGTATGTCACAGTGCTCTGAATTTTCCAAGTGTGAGCCACTGGAAGACACTAGAACCACACTCAAACCATAAATGTCACCACCTGTGAATTAGTATTTTTGATCCTTTCAGCCTTGTCAGTATCTAAGATTTCTCTTGGTTTTGAAGACTTTAACAGTGTGGTAATGGGCCTGCCAAATAGCTCAGGGGATTAAAGTGCCTGCTTAGGCAGATGCAGAGGCAGGGAGTTGGATCTCCAGGCCTGCAGTGCTGGCACCGCCCCTGAGGCATGCTGAGACTGCAATTGTGACTGGTTGTGGTGGCACATGTTTGCAATCCCAGCGCTTGGGAGGCTAAAAGCAGGAGGATCACTATGAATCCAGTCTATGCAGGGACACCTGTACTCCCTGTACACCCTGTCCTAAATACAAAATAATGATGATGATAGTAGTAATAATAATAATAATAGATAAAAAACAAAAAACAATAAACAAAAAACCCAATGTGGTATTTATATTTGCAAGTTGGTCTTGAACTCACTTTGTTTCTCTAGAAGACAGATATTCTAACTCACTCATTGGCTTTTCCCCTTGTTTCTAACTGTGTGTATCTTTTCTTCCTTCTTTCTGTCTTGTCACCCTACTTTTAAATAAATTAATGATTTGACATGGGAAGATTACCCAGCTAGGACCTAAATTTTATCTCCAGTGTCCTTGTTAGAGGAGGAAGACTAAGCACAGAAGAGAAAGCCATGTGCAGCCAGAGATGGAGCCACAAGCCCAGAAAGCTGGAGGAAGGAGCAAGGCCCTGGCAGAACATTTTTAAAAATGCATTTAGTACAAGGGTAGGACTCATGGTAACTGTTCTGTTTTCAGCCTCTCAAGTGCTAGGATTATAGGTGCACACTGCCATGCCCCATCTCAGTTGCCATCTTAACACACCTCAGAGGGGGAGCCAGCATAGCACACTGGAGATTTAACCCGGGCTGCTGTGCCCTGCGTAAACAGGCACTTTAGTTCTCTGAGCTGTCTGGTCAGGCCCCCAGCACAACTCTCATTCTGGCACAAAGTGAATTTCAGATTTTGGACTTTTGTCCTGTGGGAGGTGGTTTTGAGCCAGCAGTGTGTAGCAGTTTTTGTTGTAACTTGTTGGTTTGGGGGAATTCTCAGGTTATCCAGATAACAGAGGTTGTCCACTGTTAGCAAAGCTGACTTTGAGAGTCTAACTTATGGTTTCCAGGGGCTATCGATGTGGGTAGCAGGTTTCTCAAGCTAGGGGCCCAGAGACAGTGGGAAGAAATGACCTGAATCAATGGAACCAGCAATATGGGAGGAGGAACCACATAGAAGGAGGACCATCACTCTCAGAAGGAGGTGGCTTAGCACAGGAGAGCAACCCAGGGAAGTTGCCTAGGCAGCAGTAATCACTCTGGTCCTGGTGGAGCCAGGCTGAGCTCCTAGGGAAAAACAACTGTGGTTGTGAGATCCCTTAGCAGGCCAATGTCTACCTCGGGGACCCTCGGCCCCATGGGAGGCATCCAGTCTAGGGTCTTGAAACCTCTGTTGTTTTTCACTGCAGAATGCATCACCCATGAACGGTGGTTCTGAGAGCCGTGATAATAGAGCAGGGGTAACTGTCCCTCCAGGCCAAGGTCCTGCCGTAAGCACCATTTCCCGAGGCTCCTACTTCCTTTCAGATCCATGATCTGGCCTCCTGACATTGGCATTTCAGAGGTTTCACAGCTAGCCCAAGGGGAAGTCTCAGCTGCAGTACGTGACATTGCTTTTCCCTGCTCCTCGCTCCCCTCTCTGCCATGACTTAGGTCAGACCTGCTCCTTGTGTCTCTCATAGTGGGGCTGGGCGCTGATTAGGAGCTATGCTTCTGGATACCAGAGAGTGGTCAGTGTGAATTCCTGAGCTATGAGAACTGAATCACCAGGAAATACCTCCTTGCCTACAGGCAGATTCGCCCTGGTGAGTCCAGAGTTATTTCTGGGAAACTGGACCAAAAGAATCCCCCTCCAAGGAGCCTCCAGCAAGTTAGGCATAAGTTGTCCAGATTTGTTCAGGTTTGGATCACTTCAATCTTGGGTGTAGAATGGACTCAGCTGCAACTGCTGCTAAGCAGAGAAACAGTGGGACTCTGTGATAGCAGCCCTTGTTTCTCCCTCGAAAGCTCACCCTGCAATCTTCTGTAAGGCTTGTTGAGGGTTTTCAGGCTTCCCAGGGGATCCTCTTTTTCTTTCTTTTCTCAGAAAAGGAGGGAGAGAACTTCTATAATTTCTTCAGATGATTGTGCCTATTCTCTTTGGATATTACACCAAAACTCAAGTGGTAGATATTTTTAAAAAGAATAAAAAATAGTGAAAAAACCCCCACAAATTATACGAAATTTTACTAAACAAAATAATAGTATTCAACAATGGTTGTTATAATGCACCATACTGTATTCAAATTAGTTGTTTAGATTACCAGGTATAAACATGCAAAATCAGACAAAAAGTTATAGAAATTAAAAAAAGAAGAGAAAATTTTAAGCATTAATTGCTCCTTTCAAGAGATAAGCAAAATTAGCAGTACAGTTTTCCAAGCTGTCTTGCATATACACATAGCTACATCTTTCTCCCTTCCCTTTGTCCTTTTCCCCATCCCAGTCATTCTTTCTTTTCAAGTGCTGGTTTTCTTTTTAATGGTTGCAACATGAAATTATACTGGGGGACTTTAGTATCCTATTGAATTAAAATAACTTTGTCCATGGTATGTTTTAAGTGGACAGTTTATCAAGCATTTGATAATACCCTATATCAATTATCTGGAAAATATTGGCTCACAGAGATTCTCAGATCCTTCAAATGTCGACACATTCAATTGTAATATCTGAAAGTCACTTGTCAGTCTCAACACTGTTCTCATCAGCTGGCTTAAGGTCAGAGAAACTGTCAGGAACATAGTATGGGTGTCAAGTTTTGCAGAATTCTAATTTTTGCTTGAAAGCTCAATTCTTTACATTGAACACAAATATCACCAGTATTCTACCTTGGAACAACAGTCCTATTTTGCTAATTTTTACAAAATTGTCTGTCGAACTCTCCATAATTAGTAACCAGAGTTGCATGACAGTCATACTTTCAGGTAAAAAAAGTGAAGCATGGAGTTCTCTCTTTCTGATAAGACACTATGGGAGCAGGTGGGGCAGCCCTGCAGAACTAGCTCAAGAACAATTGCACAAACCATCAGAGGGGCCCAGACAGGCAGGTTAGTCCTGGCATCCTAATGTGTGGTACCAACCAGGGAGTATGGATCACTGAATGTGCCATTCTTCCAGGCTATGTATATCCTTCAGTTCTCTCCTTGACTAGTGGCCCAGTGTGATAGGTTTGAATTGGAAATGAGGCCTGCAATGTCCAGCTTATCTTGGAGCCTGAGCCAGCCCAAGTTTCAGCTGAAGGTCCACAGTGGTGGTGAACCTCTGGCATGTGTGCCACAGAGGGCTGCGAGTATCACTGAAGGCTCTGAAAGGTTCAGCATCACTAGTTTACACCATGGTCCCCACCCAATAGCCTGGTGCAGTCTCACTTCTGCTGTGTGGAGTTAGAGCCTCCTAAAAGCCCTGCTGGACTCCGAAGTGAGTACATAAACCTACTATGGCTTGGGTCTAGATGCTTGCCAAAGCCTCACAGTCCTAGGTAGGGCTTTTCAGAGGTGGATGGATCTAGAATGTGTGATGCTAGAATCAAGGGTGTACGTTGACTGATATGATTCCATTGATTGGTTTGGCATAGTTTCGAGTGTGGATAATGGCAAGGTACACTGTGGTGTGAGCACTACCCCTTCTATAAGTGTGCATAGCTTGGATAGAATATAAGGGACAGAAAGAGGGCTGCCGTTGTCACTTGCTGTTTCATTGCCACTTTATTGTGCCCTGCTCACCGTGAGCTGTTTCTTATCTGTGATGTCCCTTTGCCATGCCCCTCTCCCACCCAACCCTGCCTTGGAGCCAGCCGACCATGGACTTGGTCAGCAGCTGCTGGGGCAGTGACAAGGGAGTCGCTGAGCCTTGCCAGCCAGGGGCGAACCTCTGTGAGCGAGGTGGATGGGAGGCATGGGGCCATGGGCAGGGCAGGCATGGAGCAGTGGCACAACTGGCTGGACTGAAACCTCTACAAACTTTGAGGTGTAATAAACCGTTCTTCCTTTACCTATGGGAGTTACGTATTTGTCTCATCAATGTGAAAAGTAAGACAGAACCTTTTCCCTTTAACAGCCTATAGGAGGCCTCCTTCCTACGGTAGGGTGCCACTAACACCCAGTGAGTCACAGCTTCTCTGGCCTCTGCCAATTAGCTGGATCTGAGAGGTTATCATCAGCGAAATAAGGAATTCAACCCACCCCTCTCAGGTTCATTGGTTTCCATCATGGAATTTTCAGAATGCCTCAGGCATTTAAATTGTTTATCAGAAAATTAGGGCACGAATGAAAAGAAAATGCAGAGATACATTACAGTTTGAAGCTGGCAATAGTACATTTTTGAAGTAGTGAAAGGCAGACCGCCATCCACAGAAGGACATTAGCGCCCTCTACTGGCCTAAATCAGGTTTTGTTTCTGGATTGATAATTTACACATTCTCACACGCTTTGTTTTAGGGTCAGGCCTCTGTTGCTTTCTTTTTAAATTGAGGCAATTTATGTTTTTGTTTTTTTGATGCGTCTGATGGAGGAGTCTAAATCTAACCGAAGATATGTTGGGAAACCTCAGCTAAATCCTGAGTGTTTCAGTGGTATTGCTCCAGGCTCAGGGAACGTCCTGATCTTGCCTAACCAGAGAATAAAAGTCCATGCTGACTAATCTCTAAGAGACACAATGAGATTTTTTTAATTCATAAAACTATTACTTTGCGTTAGTCTGGAAGAACATGCAGGGGCACGGGAAACATTGGCCCATATACATACAGATTACACAATGCAAAAGCTCATTTACAACCAAGGGAATGAGAGCCTTTCCCTGCCAGGTCACTCCAGAAGGCCAGGATTCCAGCCAGTCGCTGCTGGGTAGGCAGCAACTGCACTTTTCTGTGGACACAGATCTTGTAATGCAGAAGCCACACTTACAGAGTTGTCAGGACATACCATAGTATGCTGTATTCATAATAGCCCAGGTTTCACCTGTGCTGCTGTTAGAACATCTAGGCTAATTCAGTTTCATAGAATGGCTTTTCTTATCATTCTTATGTTTGAACTTAATAAACTACCCTATGCAGTGTTTACTGAAACCTCTGCAGAGGACATCAGTCTAACCCATAATATTGCACATGGATGCAAAAGTAAAAGGGAGAATATTCTGCAGTTGAGGAGCTCTGGGATGTGTCTTTTTATTTTGTATTTTAGGGAAGGGTTTACAGGGTGTTCAAGGTCTCACTACTAGATTCTAGATTGGACTTGTAAGGATCCACCTGTTTATACCTTCCCAAGAGCTGAAATTATAGGTACACGCCACCACATCTGGTCCCAATTGCCAACTCAGCTCTGGCTGGGAGGTGGGGCCAGTACAGCAAGCCTGGGGATTGAACCTCTGGCCTCTGTGCCTGCTTTCAGGCACGATCCACTATCTTTTTTAGTAATAGACTTAAAGGCCAAATGATGATATCAGTGGAAAACTGATCTGGACCATTCAAATAAGAGGACCAGAAGTTTGGCTGGTTGATCTGTGGCTTAAACATAGCACACTTGTACCTGTGGGTAGCTTCATGTACATCTTTCTGTCTGCCTTGGAGATAACCAAGGACACAGGCTTGTGCCACAGAGCCACTGGGTACCACTTAGGGCTAGACACCATATTCAACTCTTACTTTCCATCTAGTAATACACAAGTCAGTACCTCTCAATATAATAATGTGATTGCAGCTTGATATAGGAATCCATCTCACAGTATAGGTGGCACTGCTTCATTTATGTATATTCTATTTTTTCAGTGTATTTAGTCCATTGATCTATCAGGCTTGCTCAGTATGTTCTGTTTTTTGCTGTTGATCCCAAGAAAGAGCTGTAAGTTGGCTCAGTGGCTCCCTAGTGGGTACATTCATCACTAATCTCAAGATATTTCTCTATGAATCGATGGTTCTTTCTCATCCTGGGAAATGTAGGGGTCTAAGGAAGATCAAGATCTATGTTTTTCCATGTCTGAGTAATAACTTAGCTAGAGAAAAAATTATTCCCATGGCCTTTTTGTTGAAGAGCCTTGTTTATTGGCCATTGTGATATATTAGACCTGGTAGAAATCTTTACTATTGTTGGTCCATTTTGTAATGCCTCTTTAGCAATCTAAACCTTTCTCTAATAATTTTCCTGTAGACTAGATATGGACCATGGTAGAGCAAAGGCACTGTGGGCAGCTGTCCACATTCACAGCATGAATCTTTGCTAATATTTTTGACACAGCCAGTAAGACTTACAGCCAGACACTGTTATGGCTATAATTTACAGGTATAGCTGGAAACTGGTATAGTATTTGGAATTTACATTTCACATCTAGCGTTCCTTTCAATTTAATCACTTACTATAGAGCCCACCAACAAAATCTATACATATTCCAGGAAAAGGAAATAATACAATACTTTTCTCAGCTGATGGTATTACCCTTGTATGAGAGACCCTAAAGGATACCATATGTTGCACAAAACCTACTATTATACCAACCCATAAGGAAGAAATTGAAAATACAGGTGCAACAGGTGGTGAGATAGCCCAGGAGTCTAAGCTCAGGGACCAGGGTTTGATCCCTGTGATTCCCTGGTCCTCCATGTCACTCTGACCCCAGGGCATACTAAGCCAACAACCCAGTTTGGGACCCAGTCCAGGTGTGGTGGTATACTCCTGTAATCCCAGCACTGGGGAGGCTGAAAATAGGAGACCCTGTGTCAAATACATAAAATGAAAAAAAAAAGCATGTGCAGCAATCTTAATGACCAAGGTTACTCAAGCAGCAGTTTGCCCTACCAATAAATGTCTGGAAGATGACAGCCACCACTTTGAACACCTCTTGTTTGAAGGTAACTTGTATTAGGCTCATGATATTTCAATAAACTTAGTATTATAATATATAAAAGTTTCTTTTCCTGAAGTAGACCTTTGACTCTGTCTGTCTGTCTGTATGTCTGTCTGTCTGTCTGTCTCTCTCTCTCTCTCTCTCTGTGTGTCTCATTCTCTTTCTTTCATATTGTCACTTTACTCCTCAGGAATTACTTGGGGACCATGGGCTGAACCTCTTAGCTTTTTGATTTTTCCTTTGGCCATTGTGTTATACACAAGAATGCTTGAACAGTCTTTGAGCACAGTTTTCCTTTGGCTGCACGAGGACATTTTCTATCTTAATGCTCCTCACTGGAGAACAATGTGCAGTGGCTATTTTTTCCTTCTTGGGTCCAACAGTCTTGTTTCTTCTGAAGTTCTATGATTCATCTGTGTTGTAGGAACATGGAGAGGGGTCGAATCATTTCCTAGGTTCTGGCTTCTTTTTATCCTCCCTTCCTCCCTGTATTTTTCCCTATATTCCACCAACATCCATTAGTTGCTGAAGCAATAACACACAGAGTTAGCAGAAGATAGAAGAGAGCAGTGTCCCAGAGCATTGGAGGGATGTTGAATACAGCCTGTAATCCTGTCCAAGTTCTCCATCTAGGGCTTATAGGAAACTGATATTAAAGTACACTAATCTCCCTGCAATCCTAGTAAGCCATGATCTAGAGGCTGAGGCAGCAGGATCATAAGGCTGAAAATTTAGACCCTCTCTCAAAATAAGCAACAAAAATAAAGATGCAGGTATAGTCCAGTGTTATTAATGGCTTCAACCATAATACCACTACCAACACCATACACACTTTTCTAAAAATAGTCAGAACCATGGGTCTTATCAGAGGCTCATGTTCTGTGACTCAGAGAGCCTCACATTACATAGCAGCAAAACTAGCATCAATTACTGTGCCCCACAGAAGCAGGGGCTCATGAACAGCCTGGAGAAGAGAGCTCCCAGCCTAGTCCTTGGGTAATATCTTGAGACATGGACTTTGCATTTTATTGGAGGCATGAAGGGAAGCATTTTGTTTTTCTGCATCTGCCTTCCTTCATACTTTGGATAGCAGCTCTGGTCTTTTGTTGTACCATTGTGAGTAGCTGCTGCCTTTCTGTATTTGTCTTGTCCTTGTATCTTCTCCCTCAGGTAAAATTTTAACTCATTCTAGGCAAGATTTCCCAGGAAACATAGTGATCTCTTTACTCTTTTACTTTTCTGAGGCAGGTCCTTCCTATGTAGCAAGGCTGGCCTTGAACTCACAGTGATCCTTCTGTCTGAGCCTCCTGAGTGCTGGAATTACAGGTATGCATCACCATGTCTGGACTTTACTCATTATTTTCGTGCCTACATATCCCTTTTCCCACACCCCCAAGATACCATCCAACGTTTGGGGGGGATGGGTGATAACTAATATGACTTCTTTTAGATAAATGGCACTTTCTTAGGGGGCTCTGGATGGGAGTTTTCATAAAGGTGGTTTGCCCAGTGCACCTTGCTCAGTAGAAGGACATAGTCTCCATTTGGGGTTTCATTTGAAGCACCATATGAAGTTTTATTAAATTTATTCTTTCCATAATAAAGCAACAGAGAAATCTTACATTGTATGACCCATAAAGCATTAAAAGAGGGTTTCTGCTCTTGGACCCAATAAATGTAGCAAATAAGTGGTCACAAAAAGGAGACGTCTTTTACCTTGTAATACTCAAGAGGTCATCAAAATCTATAGCTCCTTGGACAAGCAACCACTTGGCTTTTTTGTAGAATAATCTGAGTTGTGGTTTCTACCTGGTGAGAAATGACACTGTGTGTACAGCATTATTTGATACTTTACAGGTATACCTTTGATTAGCTGCATCCATCCCAGAATCTGAAGATATTCCAGCACCATTCCTGACAGTGCACTGAGAGAAACCTCAAGGTCTTTGAAACACCTCAGTTATATTGGCAGTGAAGTTGTATATCTAAGCTGTATTGGTAATTATTTCTGTTGGGTGTTCAGGACAAAGTGAAATTGAGACCTGTGTTAATCAAATAACCTGCTGCTACTTATGGAGGTCAGTCAAGCCTCTTCAGAAGCTACTTTTGGAACTGTATACTGAGCCTCTCAGCTCCTCTGTCAGTGTCAGCCACCAGCATAGATCCTGGTCTTGCTTGATCATGCGGTGTCCTGTGTGTGTGTGATGGGGGGGATGTTTCTCTCTTCGATTTTCCTTTTTAGCACCCTATACATTGAGTGATTCTGTCTTGGGGGCTCAACAATTGTCTTATCCACGAGATTGGGGGTTCACCGGTTTTAGAGTCCCATGAAAAATTGTCCTGGTCCTTGTTGTCCTTGGATAACCAGGGCAAAAATACTGGCTATCCTCTTGAGACCAAATATCTTTCTAGCTTTGGCTTCTAATTTCACTTGTTGAACATTCAGAAGTTTAGTTACATCCATATATAGTGGGAACACTAGATTTAACTCCATGATCTTATCTAACCATCAAATACCATGAAATGTGACAAGGGAACTGTTACTTCCTTACCAACAGTGATTGTCCTAGAAGTTGAATTTCTGCAAAAGGTTAGAAGATAGCATTTATAAAGTTTTAAGAAGAAAATTTTCAATCAAGGGCAACACGACATTTTAGTATAACAATAATGATAACATTATTATCATATGCACTTTATATGTCACTAATGTCTCTACCTGGAAGCCACCAGCTGGATACAATATTTTTCAGTTTTACATCTTTGAAGACATATACACTTGGGAACCACATATACTAGAATGCATGTCACACCTATGCAAAAATATTTGCATAAAATAACCTATCATCTAGTTTTGTTTTCTGTTTTATTAAAGAACACAAAATGGTAAGATAAAGATTAGAAATGACACAAAATTTCATCAAACAAAGAAATAAGAATTCAATAATAGTTGTATTTTTGCATAAGGTTATTTTTGTAGACAGGGTCTACAGGGTCTCACTATGTAGATCAGGCTCATAGTGATTCTCCTCTTTCAGCCTTCCAAGTGCTGAGATTACAGGTGCATGCCACCACGCCCAGTGTCCCTCAACATCTTAGGGCACCCCGCTGGTGGGGAGGGCACAGCACCCTGGGGATGGAACCCCAGGCACTTCATTCTGCCTAAGTAGGAGGTTTAGTTTGCTAAGCTATCAGGCCAGCCCTCATAAGGTTATTTTTAAATGAGTTATCTAGGTTACAAGATTTAAAAACTTGCAGAATTGGCATAAAAAGTTATAGGAAATAAAAAAGAATTAAAAAATAAAAAAGAAACATTAACTGCTCCTTTAAATAGACCAGCAGAAACCAGCACTACAATTATTATCCAAACTATCCTGCATATATACAATAATATACCTTTTCCCCTTCTTTCGTTCGTCCCTTCCCTCATCTCAGTTTTTTGTTCAATCGAACAGAATCTTTTCCTTTCACAGTATCTATCATACCTTTTTAACTTTATTTTCTCTTTCAGGTTCTCACACTAGTGAGACAATATGATGTTTGCACATGTTGGTCTAATTTATTTTACTTACCAGTGCAGTCTCTAGTTGCCTCCACTTAGCTATGAAAGCCTCAAATTTATTTTTTTTAATAGCTTTTCGCTTGTTATACTAGGGAGACTATACGATATTTACACATGTGTGTCTGGTTTATTTCACTTAGGAGTATATGTTCAAGTGGCATCCACTTCAGTATAAATGCTTCAAACTTATCATTCTTAATAGCTGAGTAATACTCCATTATATAGAACTACCACATCTTTTTCAACCATTCCTCATGTGATGGACATCTTGGTTGTTTCCAAGATTTTGCTATCACACATTGTGCTGCTATAAACATAAGTACACATATATCTCTATGATACAATGTATCCAAATCCTTTGGGAAAATTCCCAGTAGGGGGATAGCTGGCTTGAATGGGATTTCTAGTCCTATTCTTTTGAGGAGTCTTCATACTGACCTCCACAATGGTTGTACTAGTCTACATTCCCACCAGCAGTGGAGAAGTGTTCCCTTTTCGCCACAACCTCTCCAACATTTGTTGTTGGTTGATTTCCTTATGATAGCAATTCTTTCTGGAGTGAGATGATATCTCAGTGTTGTTTTTATTTGCATTTCATGAATGGCTAGCGATGTGGAGCATTTTTTCATATATTTGTTCACTTCTTTAATTTCGTCCTCTGAGAAGTGTGTATTCATCTCAGATGCCCATTTCTGAATTGGGTCTTTAAATTTGAGGGCCCTGTTATATCTTAGTTCTTTATAAA